>JAPKLX010000142.1:420953-449174 GCA_026898415.1 Leonotis leonurus
TTCATTTTCCAAAATTCTTGAACATTTGTCTTCTCTCGCACACAAAATGGCTACTCCACCGACCCCTGATGTTACCGCACTTCTACAAGCTCTCCTAACCGCCAACCCTACTCTTCTACAGGCGTTACAACCCACAACAGCATCACCACCAACAGTCGACGCTCCGTTAGTTCCCGACGAAGCTCCAACAGTTCCAGTGGACACTCCGCTCGTTACGAGGGAACCTCTTCCTATGCAAGTTCCAGTGGAAACCCCTCTGGAAGAAGTCACTACTGCTCCCTCTCCAGTCCTTCCTGCGGTCGTCCCTGATGTACCCTCGGTGGTTGCCACCCTTACACCACCAGTTACGACAGTTGCACTGGTTGAACCCACTCAGCCGTCACTACCATCAAGATCATCATCTCCGCCGCCCGCTCTTGTTCGAAAGCCCGATACTTGGGGATCCCGACTATCCAAGAAGTCTAAGGGACCCGTCCCCACTGTTGTCGTTCAAGATGACAGTGAAGACGAAGTCTCTTCAGCTCCAAAGCGCCCGCTACTTCTCTCCGCGTCCGATGTCAAAGTTGAACCGACTTCATCCGCCACTCTCACTGCCAAGGGCAAACAGGCAGCGCAGATTTCGGAGCTCTCTGATGCTCCTGACCTCCCGTTGGATGCTGAACAAGTTGTTAGTCTCCAATTTTACGATGAAGTGGCGGCGGTTAAATGGAAACGGCTTCGCAACATTCCCTGTGTAAGTGAGCGCACTGCTGATGAGACCACGTTTGAAGAAAATAATTTGTTGTCCTTCTTCCGATCCAGAGGGTTGTTGGGTATGGTCTTTGAACTTCCTCCCCTACTTAAAAATATTGTGCGTCATTTCTATTGCAATCTCCATCACTCTTTTGGTGATCGATCTTCTCAAAGATTTGGTAAAGTATATCTCTACAATACCATCTTTGATTTTACTGCGGAGTTCATCAACACTGCTCTTGGTCTGCCAAATGTTGAGAACGACACTGTGCCCGATCTTGACGATGTTGCAACGCTGATCACGGGAGGCAAACGGTCAAAGTGGGTCCAACCTATGAAGTCTTCCTGCCTGACGCATCTGTACTCCATTCTACACAGAGTTCTTACCTACAATTGGATAGTCTCATCCAATGTTACTGTGGTAACACAGCAACATGAGATGTTACTCTATCTAATTGGGCTCAACAAACCGTACAACATGGGTTGTATCATTTTTGATCAGCTCGTCGCTCTCTCCGTCAAACCACAGATCACATCTCTTCCATTCCCCTCTCTTATATGCAAGATCTTAGAGCACCAAGGCTTCACGTCAATTGCCCGGAGTCATGAGGCTACGCCTATCCCGGTGTATACAATCCATCCCTCCCTCTTCAGCAAGAGCAAGGTCCCTGACCTACCCTAGAACAATCTTGATGCTCCCGCTCCTGGTTCCTCCGGTATTCATCTGCCACCACAGATTGTACAGCAGTTAATTGGTGCTTTGTCTACCTTAGCTGCCCTTGTTCCTGCACTCCAAGCATGCCTTCCTTCACAACAAAGGGGAGAACCAGCAGCCACAGCCGCAGGGGGAGACGCAGAGGAGGAAGAAGAAGATAGTAAGGGAGAGACTGATAGAAATGAGCAATTGTGATTGATGACCGTGTGTGGTCAAAAACATTAACAATTTTTTTTTGTGTGGTGTGGGATGACAAAACAAACAATTTAGGTTTTTAAGTCTTTTATTTTTGTTTGTGATGGATGATGGACAATTTCTTCATGCAGCTTGTTTCTTTTTGAATGGATCATTTGTGCTGCCATACATGTGCCTATGCCTGTGTTTGCTATTCGGTCAATATCTTTGTTCTTTGCTGCAGGTAACAATTTAGGGGGAGCTCTCTCGAGAAGTAAAGGGTATTGTGAAGAAGGCACAAAAATAGGGGGAGTTTATTAGGTATTTTTAAGTCTGATGTTATTTGGAATGTTGACCTAACATGTGTGTTTTTGTGTTTCTTCACAGGAATGTTGTTGTTGACCTCAGCATCCAAATCCACAACCACGTGGAAAGCTGATTTGGCGATGACTCAGCGTTCAGGCCCACAGCCACGTGGAAAGCTGACTTAGCGTCTCTTGAAAGACACGCGAAGACTTGGAGGTTATGAAAAATAGGGAGAAGACCGAGTCTCGCTAAGGCGGTTGAGAATCTTATGCTGAAGTGGAATTTTGTTCCACAAATCTCGGAGTCAACAACTGACTGAAGTAGTTCCATAATTCCAGGCGGATTTGCGGAGCACAACAAACTGCGAGAATTGTGGAGACATGGGCCGTATAGTTGCTACATTTATGGATCCAAGCCAGTAGAGTCTATCTATAAGTACTCGTGATATTCATTCATTAAACAGATGTACTTTTGCAGATTAATTTCGTAGTTTTGATTCTGTATGCTCTTAGCTCGTAAGAACATACATTTAGTATTTTAGTATTAGTGTTGATGTTATTGTGGTGCTAAACATTGTAATAGCACAACACTTATTTTGATTATTCTTTTTGGCCGTAAGGCTTCCGTGTAGGTTATTAATTGATAACCTACGCAAAAATTATTTCGTGTCTTCTACTTTAGCTTCCGCAAATATTCACTTAGAGTAGGTTGATACACTTTCACTTTCCATGCGCAGAAAAAGAAATAGATATTTCTTTCCTTCCAGCGAATATCTGGAGGATCGGTATTATCTCCTATATGCAGACAAATCTCGCCAGAGAAGGAAAGTGCCACCATGAACCCTAGCCGCTTCTACACCGGGCCCAGACACAGGAAGACCATTATAAAACCCTACTTTTGAAATAGACACACGCAACTTTGAGGGGTGCAAAGGAGGGATGAAGTCCAGCTGCTGCTTACTCAAGTCTAGGCTATGTTTTAAATACCATGAGTGATTGGGAGGAGAAAAATAAGTCCTACGGGCAAACTTAATTTCTATTTATGTCTATGGTTTCGACCTTGGTCAAGGTTGGTCCAGCCAAGATGATATTTTGGTAACATCGTATTTTTGTTCTTTAATATAAGTATGCTTTTATATATTTACTTTGTGTTATTTAATTTCCGTATGAGTAGCTAAGTTTAATTACTTGGCTTGGGAAAGATGAATTGAGTTTAAAGCTTATAACGTGTTGAGAGGTCTAAATGTACATATAGTTGTATTTGCATGTTCCTAAAGCGCTGGATCTGATTCCAAACAACTTGATTGAGTTTTTGACGCTATAACGGCCGGTAACATCTTAGGCAAGATTAGGTTACCACTGTGAACTGGAAACTCCAAGTATTAGCAACTTCTTGCTTGTCAGTCAGAGGGATCAGCATGGTGATGTAGGTGGGGACGCCACGGGTGAGGCGTCTGAGATGAAGTACCCGTGGTTGCGCAGCCCCGCTAATGCCTATTTGGGTATGCTTGAGTATTAGCTTGGCTTTAGCACAAGCTTGGGCAATGGGAATAAGGGGATGAGTAACCCTTACCTTCTGGGTGGAAAAGGTATGTCGGGCGAGGCTTAAGTGGCTATATGACAAGTAAAAATGAGGTTGCCCGAGTGATGCGTTTGGGTGATAGGAGTAAAACCTCATTCTCTCGCTCACCTTTCACCAATGACATGTGAGTACAACGAATAATTTTGTACCAATGATCAAGACATAAGTCAAGACTCAAGGATTCTAACCCAAGTCAAGTTGCTTTCTTTATTAACTATCTATGTTGTTTCATTTTCAGTTATTTGCATTTTCAATATTTACTTTTTTCTTGGTTACAATTTCTTGCCCAAGATAAGACCAGATTCAAAACCTAAATTGTGACATCGAGAGAGGAATCCATCAACTCCCATCGACCATGTGCTTGTCACTAGCAGAACCTAGTGAAGAGTGTAAGTAATTATAAATTTATCTTGACCGAAGTGAAAATGATTGAGCTCCATCAGATTGACGCTGTTACCAGGGAGTTGCACCTTCCAGAATTTCTCTCGCACATTGACTCAGGTCTTGTACATGGTGTATGCTTCGATCCAACCTTGAAGGAAAACTCGGAGACATTTGGTTTGATCCTAAGATCGAGAGAAATGCCAGGAGGAGAACAATTAGACTAAGGAGATAGGCACAACTTGAGCGAGAAGCCCGACAAGCAGCAAGAATGGCAGAGGAAAATGAAGAAATAAATAATGAAAACGGGAACGCACCTCCAGAGTAGACACTCAGGGAGATGATGTTCCCCAACAACAATAATTTGAAACCCTTGGGCATCACTTTGCCAGCGATTGCAGATAAATGGGAACTCATGCACTCTTTTATCCAGATCTTGCCAAAGTTCAGTGACTTGCCAGGAGAGGACCCCCACAAAGACATCTTCAAGACTTTGAGATGGCTTGTGGATCCATCAGAACCAATGAGATAACAAAAAGGAAGTATGTACGTCTACTATCATTTCCTTTTTTACTTCAAGATACTGCTCGAGAATAGATTTACACTTTACCTGCAGGTAGTGTCACGACTTGGCAAGTAACGCAGTAGAAGTTCCTGGAGAAATACTATCCTGTCTTGAGGATCCAGAATGCGAGAAGAAGGCTGAGCACCATCCAAATGGGAGCCGGAGAGTCACTCTATGACTACTGGAACAACTTCAAGCTCATGTTGGCCAAGTGCTCGTAGCACAACATCTCTGACCAGGACTTGATTCAATACTATGTCAATGGAATGAGGCCTGACGAGTGGCAATTTCTGAATGTAGCATGTGGAGGTTTCATCTTGAACATGTAGTCTTCTAAAGCTTTCAGCTATAGAACGACATGGTATAAGAATCCTGAGATGAAGCACACTCCTTGACCAGGACTATGGGAGATTCTTCCGCATCACAAGCCAAGACGAAACTCTCGAACTTGTGTGCAACCATGAAGCAGATGATGGAGATGATGAAGCCGACTATCAAGAAGAATGTCAAGGTGGGACAGCTATGCTATGCAACCACTTACTTGACCGATGAATTTCCTACCCTAGGAGAAGAAGTCAATGCTTTTGGGCACATCAATAACGGAGGAAGTGCAAACCAAGGTCCAAGGCAGAGATTTGATCCCCACTCACATTCTTACAATCAAGGATGGAGGAACCACGAGAACTTGAGATATGGAGGTAATCACTACCAAGCTCCACCCGTGGCTCAACATCAAAATCAGCTAAGAGGATCATCTCTCTCCGAGATAGTTCAAAACTTGTCCAAGGAGCACACAAGTTTAGCGACGACTTTGAGAAGTTCAAGACAGAAAGTCGAGGAGCTTTACAATCAGTAGCCAACCAGATCTCCAGAGCTTTACAATCAGCCTTTTGGGCTGTGCAACGCCCCTGAGACGTTCCAAAGGTGCATGATGAGTATATTCTCACACCTCCTTGAGCACTGCTTTGAGGTATTTATAGACGACTTCATAGTTTATGGAAGCAGGTTTGACCAGTGTCTTGAGCACCTAGAGATGGTATTACAAAGGTGTGTGGAGAAAGGTTTCGTGCTCAACTACGACAAATGTCACTTCATGGTCAAGGAAGACATCGTGGTTGGCCATGTTAATTATCTCTAAGAAATGACTTGAAGTGGATCGTGTCAATGTGGATGTTATTTCCAAACTGCCATGGCCTACCAATGAGAAATAACTGCGGGGATTCCTTGGCCACGCGGGTTTCTACCGCCGCTTTGTCAAGGACTTCGCCAAGATAGCCCAACCGATGAAGAAGCTGCTCCAGAACGATGTGCCTTGGGATTTCAATGAGGAATGCAAGAAGACATTCCAGATCTTGAAGAACCACTTGATCTCGACACCAGTAGTCAAACCACTCGAATAGGGGATGCCCTTTGAGCTAATGTGTAACGCTAGCAGTTACGTCGTTGGAGCAGTGCTTGGCCAGAAGATTGGCAATGAGAGCCATGTGATTTACTATGCTTTGAAGAACCTTATCAGAGCCTATATCAACTATACCACTAAGGAGAAAGAGCTCTTTGCCATGGTATTTGCTTTTGAGAAGATTGGCTCATATCCCTTCGGGAGCAAGACAATGCTCTACACAGATCACACAACTTTGAAGTATCTCATAGATAAGATGGATTGCAAGCCGAGATTGATAAGATGGATCTTGCTACTCTAAGAGTTTGACATTGAAGTGAAGGAAAAAAGTGGAGCCCAAAACCATGTGGCTGACCACTTGAGTAGGATCTTGAGGAAAAAAGATAACACACTCCTCAATGAGAGATTTCCCGACGAGGAACTGTACGGGATAGGCATTGTCAAGCCATGGTATGCCAACATAGTCAACTACATCATCACAAAGACTTTTCCAATGGAGTTTGACCAGTACCAGAGAGGAAAGATCAAGAAGATGAGCGAGTCATTCATCTGGGATGACCCATGTCTATGAAAAAAGTGTACTGACTTAATTCTCCAAAGGTGTATACCCGATGAAGAGCAAGGAAGCATACTAGAGCTGTGCCACAAGAGGAAATGCGGATGACATTTTGGGCCAAGGCGTACGACAAGAAAAATCATAGACAGTGGGTTCTACTGGCCAACAATCTTCAATGATTGTTTTGAAAAGTGCAGAGCTTGCGACCAATGCCAAAGAGAAGGAAATATTTCCAAGAAGGACGAGATGCCCTTAATTCCTGTCTTGCCAACATAAATTTTTGACATATGGGGAATGGATTTCATGGGCCCCATGCCAAAGTATAAAGACAATCAGTACATCTTGTTGGCAGTGAATTATGTTTCCAAGTGGATAGAAACAATTGCAACTCCAAATGCAGGGGCTAGGACGGTAGCAAGATTTGTCAAGGCGAACATCTTCACCAGATACGGCATGCCAAAGGCAATAGTCAGCGACAGACGTTCAACTTTCTACAACTCCACCATCACGATCTTGCTCAAGAAGTATGGAGTTCATCACCATATGTCTACAGCATACCACTCCTAAGTCAATGGGCCCCAAAAGGTCCCACAGAAGAATCTTGATCAATAAGCAGCATTACGTCGATGTGAACGACGTTAAATTAAGGAACTAGCTAGGAGGAAACCTAACATATTTTTTTAATTTCTTTTCAATTTTCATTTTTATTTTATTTTATTTTGTTTTGTTGTGTTTTATTTTATTTTTTTAGCCCAGGAGCCCAATTGACTTACTCTAGCACTTTGCCTTGAGCAAAGTGTGTGAGTGGAGGGCAAGAAGGTTCTTGACTTGAGACTCCTCTTGACCAACTCAGGGAAAGAAATTTTCCTGCCCAATGAAACCCTAATTTTTGTCTTGTGCAGGAAAGGCATCGAGGAGGGAGAATGTGAAGCGGTGCGGAGACTGTTGTGCTGCAAAAGTAACTGACACCATGTCAGCACGTCAGGCAGGCAATCAAGTTCCTACCGCCTGCCAGCCTTCTCCACCCTATAACCGCCATACCCACCCCCACGTAGGACGTTACACTCTCACCCTCACCTCTACAACTTCCAACACTCCTTATCCCTTAACTTCTATCATTCCCACCTTTCTCTCACTTACCATTCATCGCAACAACCTCATTTCTCTCCCAGTTCGTAAAACTCGCAACCATCTTCAACCGCCCTTCACCACTTCCCCACTTCTCCACAACCACCACCACTAGAACTACCATCTTAACCCTCTACGCACCATGGTGCGCAAGAGAATAGTAGCCAAAAAGAAGGGTGAAGCCAATATCCAACCCTCATCAACAGCGATTGAAACTCAACCCCCACCGAAAAACATCACCCTCGAAGCACCTGCCATGGCGACACCCGAGAATCCCATGGAGGAGGTACCCTAAAAGCCTCCCTCTGAGGCAGTGCAATGTAACCCACCACCAAAGAAAACTGAGAAAGCGGCGGAGGAGGAAGTAGAAGGCAAGGAAGAAGAGGAAGAGGAAGAAAGGCCAGAGACAGAGAAGACTGACGACATGGAGGTAGATCAACCTATGGAAGCATGCCAGAAAGGAAGTTCCAGGAAGAAGCAAGAAGAAGAAGTGGAGTAAATATTCTCCGAGGAGAAAACCGCACCGCAGCGAAGT
Organism: Leonotis leonurus; assembly: GCA_026898415.1. Lineage (NCBI taxonomy): Eukaryota > Viridiplantae > Streptophyta > Magnoliopsida > Lamiales > Lamiaceae > Leonotis > Leonotis leonurus. The sequence continues at coordinate 429,026 of JAPKLX010000142.1, forward strand.
TTTAAGACCGTAGTCAAGAAGGAGAAGACGACGCCAGTGAGGAGGACAAGGGCAAGGAACACAGAGGTCAAGGCGGAAACAGATCTGGAAAGAAGGGAGATTGTGGTCCCGAAGATCATCGATTTCACCATTCTCAAGAAGCTAGGGATCGAGGAGCAGGTCAGGGAATGTTTCAGAATCATTGGCTGAGAGAAGTTCCTCGACTGAGAAACCACTACCTACGGTGACTTGGTTAGGGAATTTTTTTGCAGTGTCAAGGTGGATGTTGAGACAGGAGGCATCCTAAGTTTGATGGAGTTTTTGCTATTCGGCAAGCAGCAGAAGCTAGCAGTGGAAGACCTAGACGTGGTCCTAGGCATGATCGATTTTAAGGACAAGTTCAACCCTGAGTATAGAACGGCTGTCAAGGTGGTACCAAATATTACAAATGAGCAATGTAACAAAATGTGGGTTTAGCCAGGACCAAGAACTTCAAGGGCAGTGAGTCAAAGGTGTCGACCTTGGTGGATCCCGTGGTCAAGATGTGCCATCGCATCTTGGCCATCAACCTATTTGGCAAAAGGACAGCAACAATACGGTATCACAGAGTGAGCTCTTTATCCTCTGGGAAATGGAGATAAAGCAGCGTCTGAGGTTTTTCTCATTTGTAGTGACCCAAATCCGGAATGTATTGTTCAAGCCAATGCAGAGGTTGTCCCTTTCTCACCTCTCGACGATGATTGGCAAGCAGTTTGGCTTGCTCAAGGCATATTATGATGGATCCCATGAACGTGATGATCACACTAACCCACATGTTTACTTTTGAAGAGAATGCAGATAGAGAGCTCTGTATTATTGACTACCAAGTTGAGAAGCCACCAGTGTACCCGACCAAGAGCGCAGCCAAGCTAGCAAGATTCAGTTCGCCCGAGCCACCTACCGAGGAGTTAGCAACATAACTGATCTGGTTTGACAAGGCAATGAGGAAGATGCAAGAGGCCCAGTTGGCGTACTTTGAGCATGTGGGATTCAGGTATCCCCTGCTCTCCCATAACTCCAATCCTCCCAATTTTTTTAGTTAGTTTTTAGTTTTTATTTTTATTTTCTGTCTTTTTCTATTTTAGTTAGAGTCTTGTTAGGGGACCTTGACTTCTCTAACACATTTCCCAAGGCAAAGTGTGTGAGTGGAGGGGTTCCCACTTCTGTTTAAGTTACATATTTTGTTTTTACTTTTTCTTGTCTAGAGTCATGTCCTGACAGCTTATTGTGTGTATATATATCTTGAGCTATGATAAGTTGTAGGAGTTTTGACATATGATTCGAGCATGTTCTAGGATAGTTAGGGATGACGAAAATGCATTCATGTGAGCATGTATATACCCTGTGAGATTTTAAGCTTTAAATGTTATATGCATTTGCTTAACATGTTTCTTTTCTGTGCGTATACAACTGCTTGACTTGGTTTGTACTAGAACTTGTATGTCTTCTTGGTAACAACCCAGCAGCCCTGGTCAGGAACTCTAGATGATTTAAGCACTTTATTTGTTGATAGCCTAGAGCCAAAAATGACAACCCAATCATTCATACACCCTCGCTAGCCCATTTTGAGCCTTAATAATTCTTTTTGGCTCACGCGCATATAGAAAACCTCAAATAAGGCCTACCCATGATTGGGATGAAATTAGGGCAAGAAGAACATTCACAGAGCAAGGAGAAGGGCAAGACACATCCCCCCCCCCCCCCGAATGACTGCCTTGGCTTCCTGCCAGGCAGTCGAAAAAACCAAAATCCAATATATATATATATATATATATATAACACGGGGGGGGGGGAGAGTTTAAAAAATAGGGAAAGGGGTAAAGAAATTAGAAAAAATCCAAAAAATATATATACCCCTATAAATAAGTGTGCTATGGCCCGAGAAGAGTTAAGTGTGCTCTTTAGTCAAGGAACTGCCCAAGACTTCAGTTCATACCGACCTTAGCCCAATTCCCAAAAAATTTCAACCTATGCCACAACCACATTACAACCCTAGAAGACCTAAGGATAGATGCCTTGACGAGGTTAATAGAGTGGCAGGCAAGCCTATGAGACTACCTTGATCAAGCAGTTGTTGAGCGTAAACACTAAAACCCTAAACACAGAGTGCTGAGCGGGTGAAGAATTATCTCTTATGCTCACTTGACTGTTATCTTGACAGCTTCAGAACAATGCTTGAATTATGCTCTTACTCCCTACTTGCATTGACTGCTCTTTGATGTATGTATGTTGGTGTTCTGCCAATTTCCGTCTTTCTTTTTCATTTTCTTTTTTCTAGGCAAGTTGTACTTACACGCTTGAAGACAATCGTGCTTAAAGTGTGTGAATGTAGCGAGCCCATTTTCCTTGCTCTTTTTATGTCTTTTTTTTGGTCTAGATAGTGTCCTTTTTCTTTGTTTTGTGTCTGGGAGGACACGAGTTTGGAATGGCGGGATGCAGGTCGAGGTTGAAGGTCATCTTGAGAGACAAACAAGATTATGCACAAAACACCTTGGGCAGTCTAAAGCTCAAGACAAAGTACCGCTCAAGAACACACTTCAATCGTTGGAGCCAGGGATGAGAAGCACCATGGCCTAGATGATAAGGAAGACAGAAGCAGCTGGAAGAGCTGAAAATGAAAGGCAAGGAGTTGGGGATTCATTGCGGATACTTTCCATGCGCGGAAAAGGAAAGAGATCTTCCATTCCTTACAGCGAATATCAGGAGAATTGGGAATATCTCCTGTACGCGGAAAAATCTCCTTGGAGATGAACCCTAGCCGCTTCTCCAACAGGCCTAGGCCCATGAAGACCATTATAAAACCCCCGCTTTGAAACAGAGACACACGCAACTTTGAGAGGTGCAAAGGAGGGATTAAGTCCAACTGCTCCTAACTCAAGTCTAGGCTATGTTTTAAATTCCATGAGTGATTGGGAGGATAAAAAACAAGTTCTACGGGCAAACTTAATTTCTATTTATGTCTATGCTTTCGACCTTGGTTCGGGTTGGTCCTGACAAGATGATATTTTGGTAAAATCGTACTTTTGCTCTTTAATATAAGTATGCTTTTATTTATTTACTTTGTGTTATTTAATTTTCGTATGAGTAGCTAAGTTTATTTTTTTGGCTTGGGAATTATGAATTGAGTCTTAAGCTTATAACGTGTTGAGAGGTCTAAATGTACATATAGTTGTATTTGCATGTTCCTAAAGCGCTGGATCTGATTCCAGACAACTTGATTGAGTCTTTGACGCATAACGGCCGGTAGCATCTTGGGCAAGGTCAGGTTACCACTGTGAACTGGAAACTCCAAGCATTAGCGACTTCTTGCTTGTCAGTCAAAGGGATCAGCATGGTGATGTAGGTGGGGACGCCACGGGTGAGGTGTCTGAGATGGAGTACCCGTGGTTGCGCAGTCCCGCTAATGCCTATTTGGGTATGCTGGAGTAAGCTTGGCTTTAGCACGAGCTTGGCCAATGGGGATAGGGGATGAGTAACCCTTACCTTCTGGGCTGAAATTGTATGTTAGGCGAGGCTTAAGTGGCTACGTGACGAGTAAAAATGAGGTTGCTAGAGTGATGCGTTTGGGTGGTAGGAGTAAAACCTCATTCTCTCGCTCACCTTTAACCAATGACATGTGAGTACAACGAATAATTTTGTACCAATGATCAAGATTGATGTCAAGACTCTAGGATTCTAACCCAAGTCAAGTTGCTTTCTTTATTAACTATATTTGTTGTTTCCTTTTCAGTTATTTATATTTTCAGTATTTACTTTCTGCTTGGTTACGATTTCTTGCCCAAGGCAAGACCAGATTCAAAACCAAAATTGTGACATCAAGAGAGGAATCCACCAACTCCCTTGGTCAAGGTTGGTCCTGCCAAGAGAATATTTTGGTAACATCGTACTTTTGCTCTTTAATATAAGTATGCTTTTATTTATTTACTTTGTGTTATTTAATTTACGTATGAGTAGCTAAGTTTATTTACTTGGCATCAGAAAGATGAATTGAGTCTAAAGCTTATAACATCTTGAGAGGTCTAAATGTACATAAAGTTGTATTTACATTTTCTTTAAGCGTTGTATCTGATTCCATACAACTTGATTGAGTACTAGGCGCTATTGTTAGGGTTTGTAAACTGCAAAGCATGCTTTATGCTTAGACGATGTATCAGACTTGTTTTCAGTTTCATTTTAATGAGAATAAATGTTTTATCATTGGTTTGTTATTTATTATCTTCATATATTGAATTGCAAGCAAGTCCTGTTGGGAACCTTTTTGATGATTGTGGAAATCATTATTTATATGTTTTGATGATGCGAAACCATATTATATATGCATAATATTAAACTGTGCTTAAGCTTTAATGTCTATTGATACTTTGATGTTTTGGAAACCATGTAGTCATTGTCATCTATTAAGGAATATCTTAAGTGTAATAGAAGCAGATCGTTTTTAGTACATAAATAACGATCTGTATTATTCTAGTAAAAGATATCCTGGACACAATGATTGCTAGAATAACAAGTGTTTCCTCAATGTAAGGCAGCCAGCTCCTCATATAGTGAGCAGATCGTTTTTGGAATAAATAACGATCTGCCCCTCATATGTAGCAGCTCGCTGTCATCTTACTTGTTTCTGGTTTCCTCTAGTTTATTCTTTATCAGATCACAAATGTAAAAGCAGCTTGAAGTTTCAAGCTGACTTATAACGATCTGATTCTCTAGACTAGAACTAGCTTTTGATAAGTTATACTCTTCAAGTGTTTAAGCAGCTTGTCTTTCAAAGTCAGCCCGCTGCTTGGAACTAACATCAGATCGTTCTTTATCCATTACAAATGGATAAGCAGCTCGTTACTAAAGAACTACGTCAGCCCGCTGCTCAATGCCTTCATCAGATCGATCATCGTTCCAAAATGGTGAGCAGCTCGTTCCTGGCTATTGCATCAGCCCGCTGGTATCACAAACAGCAGATTGTTTGGTTCAAAAACAATCTGGTCATTACTGCTCATCCCAGTTGGAGGAAGCTATAATCTACCTAAATTGATAAGCTACCTGTCCTATGCCACGTCAACATCCACGTAGGACAAACTCCAACGGCTAGAAGTACAGTCAGCAGTCAACGGTCAAAAGAGCATTTAATGCTTACTACAAAAGCTGCAAAGACTTCCAACGGCTATAATTCAAATATGCCTATAAATACTTCAAGCCCTCTTCAGAAATGGCGTTCGTGAATTAAGAATATTGCCCAGAAAAAGCTACAACGCTACAAGATTCTCTCCAGTTTTCCATTGATTTATTCAACACTAGATATAGATAATATACATCCTTGAGTGTTGTAAATTAGAGAGAGATCACCATTATTCTGAAGATTAACCCGCTAGAACTTACATTAGTTTTGAGCCTACAAAGCCCATAGTTCTAGTTTCCTCCATAGCCAAAAGCTTGGAGGAAGAACGATTATAAAACCGAACCCAGATCTCGTACTCGACGAGTTTAAACAAGAGAGTTGTAATCTCGTACTCAACGAGAATAAATAAGCGAGTTTTGGCTCGTACTCAACGAGGATAAATAAGCGAGGGATCCAAGGTTAAGGGATTCATCGATCTAGCTTTGATCGATCGTGGACGTAGGGGGTTTCCCGAACCACGTTAAATATTGTGTGTTCCTTTATATTTTGCATTGCATTAGTTTGATTCTTTGTTTATCACTTCACCAGCGAGCTGTTACCAACAGCGAGCTGTGCATTTGAATCAACCTCATAAAGAACACTCGGTATAAACAAAACATATTTTCTAAGTGTAAGAGCAACCAACATTCACTAAGCTTCCGCACACTATCTGTACTTGGACAGATTGTCTGGTAAGCTCCAGCTAGCTGCCAGTCCATCTGTTCCTTAACAGATTACTCACTCTGCGTTGAGAATTTACTTGAGCAGCTGGATATCTCTCTACATAAGAGGAGATCGATCTGCTACACCAAGCGAGCTGTTATAAAATAAACAGCGAGCTATCTCAACATGCTGTTCTAACAGCCAAACGCGAAAAGTTGGATTGTGGTGTATTCCCCCCCCCCCCCATACACCACACCTGCTCTCCCGGGACCCAACAAGTCCCATTTACTGCAATTGTAGACTGTGTGGTAGATCAATAATCACATAAGGTAACATAGTTGGATCCTTAGTGTTATAAAGCTCACAGCCTACACAGACTTGGACAGTCTTGTCGGTAAAGGTTGCGATACCATTTGATGTGAGAGCTGACCTTTGCCCGCAGAATGATATCGATATGTATAAGCTGATACACATGCTTTGCGTATACATATTGAGAGGTTTCACAGTGATATAAGTTCTACATGTTGTTACTTAGAACGATGTCTCAAAAATTAGTTATTTCTTATTCTGTGTGTCGATGACATTAGTATATGCAGCTGATTAGATGTTGCTTTGATTCATATTTGCTTAAGGATTTTTCGTAACTCTAGATAGTGATGTCTTGGGCAGTAGTGATTGACTTAGCTAGAAGTACTCAATTGTCAATCGCATAAAATCGTGTCTCGGTAACACGAGTTAGTTCAGAAAGGTTTATTGCATAAGAAACTCGGCCTGCTGGAATTTATTCCAAATGTAATAATTAAGGTTTGAACCAGATCACTCGCAAATAAATATATTAATTAATTATGAGTTGTCAGCGAACTGAATTAATTAATGGATTTAGTAAATCTTAAACACAGAAAATAATTAATGATAAAAGGGTTAGATCCATAATTTTTTATGGATAAAGATGAGTTCAATATTTATTCTATAGTGGAATCGATAAATATTTATAATGGAATTACACTTTATTACATTTCCATGGAGTAATTAATTTGAAGTTAAATTAACTTAATATATTAATTAATTTAAGTCTAAGTTTGACCACGCAATTAATTAAATTTAATTGGATCAAAATGACTTGGAAATTAATTTAATTAAGTTATGGATTTGACTAAGTCAAATTAATTTTAAATTATTCAAAATTCAAATTTGAATAATAGATGAAATTGTAGAGAGATAAAAGTGAAAATTAATTCTATTATTTGGGATCTTATCCACTCACCTTAGAATCACTAACCTAGCCCAAAATATCTATAAATAGAGTACATGTGTTGGCCGAAAATCACACTTCCCCTACCTAATATTTTCGGTCAACTTGAGTTTTAAAAACTCAATTATTTTTGAAAATTAGGGTATTCCACACTCTAATTTTCGTTCTTGTTCTTTTAAATATTTGATAGTGTATTGGCCATGTAATATTCAAATCATAGATCGGGAATAGGTTAGAAGTTTTCGAGGTAGGATTGAAGGATATCAAGAGGAGATTCCATCGGTGTGGATTGCGGTTCGTTGCTAACGAATCAGTTCCTTTCTCTGCAAGCGAAGGACTAGCAAAGGAGAAGGTATAATTTAAATTCCACAATTATTTTCTCCTGCGTGGTATTTAATGCATAAGAATTAATTATTTATATAATTTATTAACGGCTGGTAACACTTTGGGACCTTGGGCAAGGTCAGGTTACTACTGTAAACTGTAAAATCCAAGTGTTAACGACTTCCTACTTGCCAGTCAGAGGGATCAACGTGGTGATGTAGGTGGGGACGCCACGGGTGAGGCGTCTGAGATGGAGTGCATGTGGTTGTGCAGCCCCGCTAATGCCCATTTGGGTATGCTGGAGTAAGCTTGACTTTAGCACGAGCTTGGGCAAGGGGGATAAGGGGATGAGTAGCCCTTACCTTCTGAGCTGAAAAGGTATGATGGGCGAGGCCTAGGTGCCTACATGACGAGTAAATATTTTGAGACAATCTCCGGCAGAAACAACCTCGACCAGCAACATCTACCATGCTTTTAGTATTTTGAGATAATCCTCAGTAAAACTGAGTGATATGTTGCTCCTGTGTGAATCCGTGTTGCGGGCACTTGCATAGGAGTCCTCTGAATCTCTCTCATACCTCAAACAGTGACTCATCTCCCATTTGTGAGAAGTGGGAGATGCCGGCGATGATTTTATGAGATTTCGCCGGCAAGAAGTACTTGGCTAGGAATCTTTCACACAGAGCTCCCCAAGTCGTGATGGTAGTCCGGTCTAAGCTTTTGAACCATTCTCTCGCCTGATTGCGTATAAAAAATTCAAATATCTGCATCCTGATTATATCTAGAGGTAACCATTCTCTTTATAGTATCACATATGTCGAGAAAAGTCTCCAAGTGGGCATTTGGGTCCTCTGTGACTCCTCCACGAAATTGATCCGCCTGCACCGTACTAATAAGGGCCAGCTTGTGCTCAAAATTATTTGCATTGATGTTCGGCCCTCATCCTACTCCTTGAAACTGCTCGGTCGGAGGGCGGAATATGTGATTAAGTGGCCTCTGCGGTGGCGAATTTGCTCGATATGTGTTCTCCTCCATCTGATAATGCATGAATTCTATTTGGGCTCGCATCTCAGTCATCTCATCAGTCTGAACTAAATGTTGATCCTGTTCAATCATGGCTCTGTTTCTCCTTTCTCATCTTTCTCTCTTGTGCGTTCGTTCAATCTTCAAGTTGGGTGAAATAGTTTCCGTTCACTTGGATCTCATGATCATACACTACATGCAAAGAGAGAAGAGAAAGAGAAGAATTAAATAAAATAAAATAAAAGCCTAAACTAATAGCTAAATATCCAAAAAATTAACAGTGTATAATCTACACAGTCCTCGGCAACGGCGCCAAAATTTGATCGCACTATTTTAAACATGTAAATAGGTTTAAAACTAAACAAGTCGAGTATCGTATCCACAAGAACTGATAAACGAAAACACATTGGTTAATTCTTTTAGAAATTTAATTATTATATAGGCAATCAGTAGTTTGAATGAGACTGAATCAATATAGAATAGCCTGAGGGCTCGCGAAACAATAATAAAATAAACAAATAATAAAGATAATATTTCAGGGCAATGTATGGACACTAAATCAAATTACGGATTCACTTATTAAATCTAATCACCATATTTAATCTTAATTCATGTGAAGGATCGTATAAATATCTACCTACTCCTGGATTGAGCAGTCTATGAACGTTGATTAATACCTAGTCTATCACCCGTAGGTATCAAGAACCAAATATTAACTCCAAAAATAACGATAAGAATAACTTCCTACAGTTCACTTATCTCCGCTAGGTCTCAAGGGGAAACATGTATTATGCATTCATGTGGTCGATTATGAGTTCAATTCCGGATAAGACATCAAAAACATAACTAGCATACAATAATAGTGATCAATTTCAAATAAGACTTCAAAAACATAACTAGCGATAAACTTGATTTCTCGTGCCCCATGCACTCATGCTTCGGTCTTTGATCCATTGTTTGGTCCAACACACATTAACCAATAGGCTTCAAATCAAGCCCTTTTCCACCAAAACCTACAAAAAGACATAAAATACAACAAAACGTAAAACGAACAAAAAATACTAAAACAAAACAAAATAAGGTATGAAACACTCCAAAACAAGACATGAACTGATACCAATTGTTTCACCTTTTTTTGGTCGTATAAACTTGTAAATTCATCTTCTTTATTCTTGTAGTTTTCCCATTTTGTTGATGTTTCGGGTTTGATTTACGTTTCATTTTATGTTTCGTGTTAAAGTTAGAAACGGGATGAGAAAAGATTGAGAAATGACGAGAGAATGAAGACAAGGGCCTAAAGTACAAGTCGCGCCCGCGAAGCTTTGGGGGGCGCTAATTAGGCCTCTCGATGGCCCAGACCAAGCCAGTGCGCAAAGGGACGAAGACCACGGTCAGCAAGCGTTGGCTGCTCAGTGGCCGCTGACCCCAGCGACTGACTCAGGGAGTTAGTGCAATGGCCGCGCGTGGAACACGGTACCGGCCAAGTCAGCGATCGCTGACATGTAGGAGACCGCTGACTCACTCGATGTATATAAAAACGCAACGCGTACTCTCATTCGAAGACTTACTTTTTCCATTCTACGCACTTATATTCCGAGTAATTCTCAAATCCTCATTTTAGGGTTGATATTTATAAGTTTTTAGTTTATTATTGTCATAGAGTTCGAGTTTGGTTAGCGTTTCTGTCACGCCCGCTTTCTACTAATTCTAGTAAAGTCGGGAACATGTCCAATGAAAGGAATAAATGACAAGAGAAAGTAAATAAATATTCCCATCATAACATAAAGTAAGGACTTATCCCGTAAATCGGGAAGTCAGAGTCATAAGCTCATTACATTGCATAACAGAATTTATAGTTTAGTTTCGGATCTATTACATAAGGTCTAGCAGCGGAATATGCAGGATCGCGTAACAAAATTCTACATGTATGAAGACACGTAGAACCCCCAAGAGTCAGCTACTAAGAGACCGACAAAAAGCCCGACACAGCACCCACTTCTTCTTCATTCTTAACCTGCACGTTTAGAAATACATGCAGGGCTGAGTACAAATTGTACTCAGTAGACACGTGCCGAAATCGCACACTTACATATATAACTGTCAAGCCATTCTGAGTGATACATAGGGATTTTTGTCTTTAAAGCACCTATGTTCACAAAAGCATTTCTTTGAGAAAGTTCTAGTTTGACTGATCAGTCCTACTTCTTCGTAATCAACCATATCTGAAGTTTCTATGTGCCGGGGAAGTGGCCACTTCCCACAGACACTCGACCGGTCAACATCTAGATGACTCACGGTCCTGTGTACACTAGTCCGAGTAGTATCTAATCTACTGGGACCCGAATTTGATTATAATATAACAGATAGGCATCATACATAAATCGAAAACATTTATGGCGAGACAGTACTTTGAAAAATATCTTGTTTCATTCTAAAAGCATGCACACACATATTTTTATAGGGTAAGAAAAGCCTACTTGAATAGTCTTGATTGGTGGCTGCTTTGTTCTTGAGATGTGGATCCGACCTCTCGTCGAAACCTTTAATATAAATCTCAAGTGAGATATATTACTCGAGTACATCAATTCATTCTAAGTGTAAGGAATTACTATCCTTTGAGAGTTATTCACGGGTCTTTAGAACTCGACTATGATACGAGTCTGGGAGTTGTGTTTCTAGAGGAGTCGTTTGATGATTTCTAAGTCACTTTAAGATTCGGGAATTTACTATACCCAAATAAATAATCATTGGGCGATATAACTAGAGGCATTCCTCATTTAACCCCTCGATCCTTGAATCGAGGTAAGAAATTTCTACTTAGTTAATTAAATTTACTTAACATAGCCTAAGCATGATTTTAAATCATTTCTTATAATTAAATCCTAATTAATTAATTAAGTTCTAATAAATCAATTAATTTCTAATTGATCAATTAAATTCAAATTTAGAAATTTAATGGATAATTAATAAATCTCTTATCTTAGCTTTAAAATTTCATTCTTGGACTTAGCTCAATTTAATTAAATCTTAGTCTACTAGGTTAAATGATTAGTCCAAATTACATTAATTAACTAGGCCCAATACCTTAACTAATTTAGCCCATGTGTTATTTGTTTAGGTCCATAATCTGAGCCCACTTGACTAATTATGTTGGCCCATTAGATTTCACCATTTCAGCCCATACAGAATTAAATCCTTGGCCCACGACTCGGCCCAATACCCGGGCCCAACTTCTAGCCCTTTCTAATGGCTTAACCTAGTAGTCTAAACCCAACCCCATTCTCCTTCTTTCCCAGACACAATCGTCCCCCTCCTCTGTCTTTCTTCTTCACGCTACTTCATCCCTTCTCTCCCTCGGTTCTCTTCCTCTCTCGGCTCTCCGATCGCGTCGCCTCCTCTTCCTTCTGGCGTCGTCATCCTCGCGGCCGCGCTTCTGCTGGCAGCGAAGACAGAGGCACTGCCTGCCTCTTCTCTCTCTCGCTACCTCTCCTCTCTCGCTGCCTCTTTCTCACTCTCAGCCGCGAAGCTCCACGTCGCCAAGCTCCTCGCTGATTCCTTCCCGGCGTCGAGCAGCAGCGCATCGCCCTCCCCACAGCCCGGGTCGTGATCTGCTCGTCGCCTCTGCACTGCCGCCGCTCTTCTCCACCTCTCTCGGTAATCTCCCTCATTCCCCATTCTCTGTTCTCTACACCAGGATATCAACGGGGGCATACCCCATATTCCTAAGGTAATTCCTCTATCCCTTTAAGTTTTATGTTTATTTCATTTTGTTACTCTTCTCATGTTTTGATTAATTACGAGATTGAACTAAACTCCCAAATTCCTTTTACTTCTGATTTTATATTCTAATCACGTCCACGGTGATGTTTCTAAACTTTACAACTAAGGTTATAAGTTGCTTTCTCTCATATCTTTCTAATTCTATAATTCTTTCACTGAATTGGTTATGCTAGGTGTTTCGGGGGCTATTCGGGACCGTCCGAGGTTATTCGGGGTGGTTCAAAACTGATTCGGGGCTGTCCGAGGTTATTCGGGGTGGTTCGAGACTGATTCGGGGCTGTCCGAGGTTATCCAGATTGATTCGGAGCTGTTCGGAGTCGTTCGGGGTGGTTCGGGGCTATCCGAGATCATCCGAAACTGTTCGGGAACTGTCCGAAGTTGGTTCGGATCGTTCGAGGCTGTGCTCTACCTTCGCAGCAGCTAAGTCTCCTCCTATTTTCTATGTTTTTGCTTTGAGCATATAAACATAATTTGTTTTGTGTTCGGGTGGATTTAGCTTGATTTATTTGGTAGTGAACATAGTATAACACTGTGGTTTGTAGTTCAAACTAAGAGTGGTCCCTGAATGTAAATACAGTTTCTAAACATGCTTAGTTCTCGTTTGTTTCTAATCACAGTGGAAGGTCTAAGTTCATACAACTATGTCTCGAAAGTGCTCTAAAACTTAAAGTATAAGAGATCCTAACATACTTAAGAGAAATCATTGTAAGGATGGAAGTATGAGCATTAATTGTTAGGGCCTTAAATTCTTACCTCAAGGCTGCTACAATTCTCTTCTCATGGGTCTTCTCAAGCTTCCAATTTGGCAGCACTTTAGTATAGTTGAGTGAGGTGTAATTAAGTCTCACATTTACTCTTTATATATAGAGGTAAGAGATGTAACATTAAGTCCAGTGGTTTTACTAAATCTTGCTTTACATGCTTTTAACCATTTGCTAATCAACCCTTTGTATTTGCAGGGGAATGAAGTGATGTGGCAGGCTGCTCCATCTCATTTCAGCCGCCCAACCATCTTAATCTATCCTCACTTCCATCACTCATTCATCTCTACTTTAATATTCAGTTGTTTGTCTTGTGGATTTTAACTGTATGAGACACTGCGTAGTCGAATTTTTCTTTGTGTAAAGCTAGTCTTCACCCTCTGTCTATCCATTCATCATAGAAGGTTTTCTTGTACTATTCTGACTTGTACTTTTATAGCAAAATCTAATCATCTCTATCATATCTATCCCTCATATTATGGTTCCAATGTCCGTTTATTCATTTTCCCATGTCAATTGAGTGATATCTCCAACAGAGCATGTACATATAGTATGTACTGTACAAGGTAGTCATAATATTTTATATACATGGTTGTCGCATGCTACCAACATGAAGTGGTAATTTAATGATATGAACAATATTAATAGCTACTATTATTAATCTAATTGTAATAATCACCCACTTAGGCTAATTAGAAATGCAGGCCTACTAAAATAATATTTTAGTCCTTCTAAGCTTTCATCTAATACGAGATCTAACGAAACGAATTCAATTTAACCAAAGTGGGAAATAATATTGTCAAATTGTTACTTGATTTTCTACTCTTAATGAAAACTTTAGTAACCAATATATATATGATACCAAGTAGTTCTTATCGAAAAGAGCGGGTCATTACAGTTTCGATTACAAAGGATAGTCGATACAACATTAAAGTTCGCTGCTTTGATTTCCTTTCATGTTGTGGTTTCAAATTCTTCTATTCAAGTTTATTAAATTATGTTTGCTTCTGATTCCAATTTCGGGTTTGATTTATTTATTGATTTGATTTATTTGTTTATGATTCGTATTTCTTATTCGTTTATCTTCTTTACGTTATTAGCAATTTATAATTACAAGTTATATTTACTTTCATAATTCTTTCGTGGTGATTGAAATTAATTTTCTTCTTTAATTCTCAACTCGTTTCCTCAATTCACAACTCCTTTTTATGCTCTTTTCAAATTCATGTCTTTCAATTATATTTTCGTTTATCTTTATTAGTCTAGAATTTATTTTCTTTCGCATATAGCTTTAAAATCTCCAAACAATCTTTTACTTGCTTTATTGTTGAATAAAGAATTGAATTGTCTTGTTAAGTCTTCCTTGAGAATACATATTGGGTTGATTTATCTTTGCTAGATGACCTCATTAGATTGCGAGCGACTCGAAATAATTTTAGTCGAAATAAATTTTGGCGCCGTTGTCGGGGAAGGCTTTAGGTGATTTAATTCATTGTTCCTTTTCTTTTATTTTTATTTATTATGTTTACTTCCTTCTTCTATATTGTGGTATGTGTAACGTTTTCGTTTAGTGTTGTGTATGCAAGGTCATCGAAGTACTAAAAATCCTTTGATGCCCTTCATCGACAACATACACCGGAGACGTGAGATTTTAGTCAACCTAGAAGAAGACCTCGAGTGCACTGACGAATTCTCGCTACCACGACTATTCAACGAGATGGCCGATGAGACCATTGAAGATAGATTGTGCTATATGGGCGATTACACTAGGCCCAAATTCGGCACTACCACTACTTCAGTCATTTTTCTGTCAACTGCAGTCAGGAATTACAACCTGAAACCGCATCACCAATCCCTACTACCAACTTACAACGGACTCCCACATAAAGATGCTATGTCGTTCATTCGAGAATATTACACGGTGGTGCAAACTTTCCCACTACTCTCAATAACGGAGGACCAACTCAAGTTGAAGTGTTTTCTATACACTTTGAAAGATCGAGCCAAATCTTGATTTTTATCTCTCCCACCTGGATCGCTAACCACTTGGGAATCGGCATGCGAGAAATTCATGTTGAATTACTACCCCCATCATAAAACTCAAGCGGTGCGTACTAAAATAATGAATTTCGTGCAAGCCCGCGACGAGCCATTCCATGAAGCCTAGAAGTGGTTTCAGGAGCTTCTACAGCAGTGTCCCCATCATCAGATGGCACCGGAGATGATGTGTCAGTTCTTCTATGACAGTTTGCTTCAGACCACACAATTCATGGTGGATAGCTCTGTGGGAGGAAACATTGCAGTCTAGACGGCGGAGGAGATGAATGATATTTTTGAGATCCTAGCTGCAAGTTCTCAACAAAAATCATCTCAACCTCGCCATATGGAAGCAAGCGCAGTAACCGCTAACCCCGATCTTAAAAAGCAAATGGTGGAGATGATGCAAGAATTACAAGAATTGAAAATGAACCAACCCTCATCACCGTCTGTACAACAACTTGCATCTGAGCCAACGAATGGAAGAGATGACACCTGAAGGACAAACTGAGATTTACGATGCACAAAGATTTACACCCTAGCCTCACCCTCCTTAACAAAATTAAAGTTGGAGAAATCAGTAAAACTCAGGGTGGAAACCACAAGCTCAAGGGCACGGAACACAGAACTTCCAAAATTTCTCAAATGGACGACCCCAATTTCAGCATCAATAGTATTACTCACAGCAATCTCAGTTTGTTCCACCACAACAACAACAGTTCTATCCCCCACAGATGCAACAATACCCACATCAACCAGCTCCTCCTTAGAGATAATCTATTGAGGATAGTTTGGCCGCTTTTATGCAAGAAAGTAAGAAGGTCCGAGAAGCTCAAGATGCCACAATTAAACGTCTCGAGATAGCTATGGGGTAGATTTCTGGTGTAGTTTACCAGCTACAACAAAGCTAGCAGATGGGGAAGATTCCGGGACAAGGCCAACAACCCCATCAAGTGCAAGTTGTGTCCGTCCTTAGGAGTGGAAAAGTGGTGGATTACAAGATGGAGATACAACCTAAAATAAAAATTGACTTGGAGAATGGACCACCACCTGAAGTGGAGAAAAAGCAGTCTAAAGAGGAACTTCATAAGCGTGCAATCCATATGTCCCGCCCATTCCCTATCCCAGCAGGTTAAGGAATGTGAAAAGCGACCAGCGCAGTGCGCAGATTTATATAAGATGCTATCCATTTATATAAGATGTTATCCAAGGAGACTATGAATGTCCTTCTCTTCAAGGTGATTAAGAATATCCCCTCCTATGTCAAGTTCTTCAAGGAGCTGATCTCAAAGAACAAGAAATTCGATGATGAAGAACTAGTCACAGTGTCTGAAGTGGAAAGTACTATCATGCAGCAACCTTTACCTCTTAAACAGCGTGATCCAGGTAGTTTCGTTATTGACATCACCTTAGGAAATGGTAAGACAGCATCTGACATGCTAGACTTAGGAGTTGGAATAAATCTTATGTATTATTCTATTTTTAAACAATTAGGATTAGGTAAACTGAAACCAACATGTATGAGCCTGCAATTAGCGGATAGATCTATGAGACACCCTAGAGGAATAATTGAAGATGTTCTAGTTAAGATAGATGGTTTGATTGTTCCTCTAGATTTTATTATTCTTGAGATAGGAGATGTGCGTGAGAATAGAGTTGAGCATACACTACTTCTAGGAAAACCTTTTATGGCTACCACAACTACTATTATTGTTGTTAAAAAGAGTACCATAAAAATGTTTGTCCTTGATTAAGAAATATCTTTTTCTGCACATGAAAGTCACACCGCATCATCCTCTAATTTTATTGATAGTTGTTGTTACATAGATACTACTAATTCTTTGGTTGAGAATTGTACTTTGCAGGATTTTAGTAATAAGGAAGACGCACAAAGGAAAGGCAAGGACACGCAAAAAGGGACGGAACAAGTAGAATTTTCGAAGGGCAAGCAAGAACCAATGAGAGACCAACTCAGTTGGCGCAGGACCTCAGCGCCTGCGGATAGGCAGACCAAGAAAATCACCGTAAGGGCTGGTCAATGACCGCGGACTCCTTAGCGGCCGCTGCCTGCACCATCTCCAGCCCATGCCCAGCGCTCTCGAACCAGCGCCTCATCCCCCACCCGAGCCAGCGGCCGCTGACTCCACTTCTCAGCCCGTCTCTTCACCGACCTACGCAGAGGCCCTCTTGCGCCCAAACACTAGACTTCGAACACTTCCAAACACGATCAAATCTCGATGGATCGACTCACGCATTGTCAGAAAAATTCTACCATCAAAGAGTGATACAATATATGCCAAAAAAGGGAAGATGTCATTTCGAGTAAATTGGCATTGAGTAAAACCATATATCGAAAATGACTTCATGCCCAAAGTTTTGGAGTCAACCCCCAATTTTTACACTCCCAGTTGATTGAGCTGTCTCATCAAGCTAGTGACGTAAAAGAAGAACTTCGTGAGAGGCAACCAACACTATTTCCCATTTATTGCTTTATTTCATTTCGTGTGAGTGTGTAATCGGCTAATCTTCATTTTTCCTTTTAGTTATTTTCATGTTGTTCTTTCTTCTCGTTTTTGCACTGAATGCGGTACTTCAAGGAAATCTTTCTTATCTCTACCATATAGCTCTTTACTTTATGCAATGAGGGCATTGCTCTATCTTTGTAGGGGGGATGGGTGTCTTTTAAGTGCATGCATTCGTATTTTATTTAAGTGTCTTGTTTGTTGCAAAATTTTGATTGTTCTTAAAGTTACTTTATCTTGATATCTTGTGGTTGAATCGAGTTGTGGCATGTGTATGCAATATGATATGATTTGAAAGTCTTGATTAATTTGACTTGATTCATGTTATGAAACGTTAGATGAACGTAGGAATGTGGGAAACATGTGACCGGATTCTTAATCTTAGTAGAATGATCGAAATAGTAATGCATGATGGTATGAATTGATTGATTCGACGGGCTAATTTTTTAGTACCACATATTGTGTATCCTTGTTTACTAATGAAAAATGAACTTGTCAAGAGGTCTTTGCTCTTTTAAAGAGCCATGAGCATGGGAAACCGCATGAGGATACATTAGGGAACCCCTAATTGTTCACATCTCATGACAATGACCATATAACTTGACATTGTTCTAATTATATTTGTGAGATCGTTAAGATAGGAGTATATAAGGATTGTACCCCGCTCTCTTAATCAAAATTCAAATCTATAAAAGAGATGGGTATGGAAAACCACAATGGGAAAACTCGAAGATTCGGAGTACACATCCGGTGAACATTATCCTTAGTATTCCTCATGTTTAAAAACAAAAAGAAAAGAGAAAGATACGCTAATAAAAGTGATGAATAACAACTCTAGCCATTTATGTAATCTCGATGATACCATTTGCGTCATTATTTTGTTTTATTCGAATTGATGAGTATCTAGTCTAAGTGAGCCACTTACTTCTATGATCTCTATGTGACATTACATGATGATAGAAAGATTGATTTCTGGAATGATTTGAAATCTTGTCAAAAATGCATGTCGTGTTAATTTTTTTCTTATGGATATTTTAGACTAAGTTATGCTTGAGGACAAGCAAGGTTTTATGTGTGGAGGGATTGTTTAGCCTCTTTTTGGTCGACTAAACTCGTATATTCATTGTCTTTATTCTTGTAGTTTTCTCATTTTGCATAATGTTTCGGGACGTTTCATTTAATGTTTTGGGATTACGAGCTAAAACAAGAGCTAATGTTGGAAATGAGATGAGAAAAGATCGAAAAATGACGAGAGAATGAAGACAAGGGCCGAGAGTACAAGTCAGCGCCCGCGGAGCTTAGGGGGCCGCTGATTAGGCCTCTCGGTGGCCCATACCGAGCCAGCGTGCGAGGGGACGAAGACCACAGTCATCGACCGTTGGCTCCTCAGCAGTCGTTGACCCCATAGGCTGACTCGGGGAGTTAGCGTAATGTCCGCGCATGGAACACGTTACCAGCCAAGTCAGCGGTCGCTGACATGTAGGAGACTGCTGATTCACTCAATGTCTATAGAAACGCGATGCATTCTCTCATTCAAAGACATACATTCTTCCATTCTACACACTTATATTCCGATTACTTCTCAATTCCTCATTTTAGGGTTGAGATTTAAAATTTTTTAGTTTAGTCTTTTCATAGACTCCGAGTTTCGTTAGCGTTTCGATTATGAAGGATATCCGATACAATATTCAAGTTCGTTTCTTTGATTTCCTTTCATCTTGTGGATTCAAATTCTTCTATTCAAGTTATTAAACTATGTTTGCTTCTGATTCTAATTTCGGGTTTGATTTATTTATTGAGTTTATTTATTTGTTTATACTTCGTATTTCTTATTCGTTTATCTTCTTTACGTTCTTAGCAATTTAGAATTATAAGTTACTTTTACTTTCATAATTATTTCGTGGTGATTTCAATCTAGTTCTTATTTAGATTGAAATAAATTGCCTTCTTTAATTCTCAATTTGTTTCCTCAATTCATGTGTTTCAATTATGTTTTCGTTTATCTTTATTGGTCTAGAATTTATTTCTTTCGCATCTAGCTTTAAAATCTCCAAACAATCTTTTATTTGCTTTATTGTTGAACAAAGAATTGAATTTTCCT
Source organism: Leonotis leonurus (assembly GCA_026898415.1). Taxonomy (NCBI): domain Eukaryota; kingdom Viridiplantae; phylum Streptophyta; class Magnoliopsida; order Lamiales; family Lamiaceae; genus Leonotis; species Leonotis leonurus. The sequence goes on from JAPKLX010000142.1 coordinate 448,656, forward strand.
ACTAAGTCTTCCTTGAGAATACGACTTGGGTTGACTTATTATCGTTGCTAGACGACCTCGTTAGATTGCGAGTGACTCGAAATAATTTTAGTCGAAACACCAATCGTATCAATAAAAACATATAAAATGAGTGTTTATCATTAGTATAGGTGATCCTTATGGCACAGATGATAAACTTGATATGTTTTTTACATGTTGATCTTGTTAGAGTTTTTATACTACAAAGGATATTTTACGCTTGAGTATTGTAATAGAGTTATTTTCATTTCCATTTAGTGAGAATAAATATTTTGTCATTGATTTTTTATTTAATTTATGTTGATTATTCATTGCAAACAAGTCCATTTTCTACATTGTAGAATGTGTGGTGGATAGATGATCATAGAAGGTAAACAGTCGGTTCCATGTAGAGTAAATTTCATAGCTTAGACAGACTTGGGTAGTGTAGTCGGTTCCTTAGCTGACATAATGATTGTAATGCCCCGCACTTTTTTCTATTAGAATTGTCTGGTATTAGAT
>JAPKLX010000142.1:459174-526212 GCA_026898415.1 Leonotis leonurus
CACGGTTTTCCCGACTTCGCTATAGATAGTGAAGGGCGGGCGTGACAATGATATCAATGTATTTATGTTGGTGTACATGTAATTGCTTAAATGCTTTGTGCAATTTCACAGTGAAATAAGTTCTTCTCTACTGATAGTGAAGAACGAGGTCTCGGAGATTCTTTATTTTTTAATCTATGTCAGTAACATTAAGTTTATTTAGTTGATTAGTAATACGTTGTATAGTGGTAATTGATTTAACAAGAAATGTTGAGATGTTATTGCATACAGGGTTCGTCCTGGTCCAACCCGATGTTCACCCTTATTCAAGAGGTCTTGTTGCTAAAAACTATTCCTCCTTGTTTTGTTGTTTCTTGCTCTTTCTCAATACATACATTTCACATGTGTGAATCTTGAACACTGATGAGTTATCAATGATCTTTTGTTTTTATAGTTCACTAAGACTCTTCTCTCCAATATGTACATGTCTTTTATTTCATAATAGAGATTGTTCAGGAATCACTACAAAAAAATATGAAACAGGCGACGGATGGGAAGACGGAATTGAAGTCCGTAGCTAGCTCGCGACGGACTGGCGCACGACGGACTAGTCCGTCGTTAGCTCCGTCCGTCGTGCGTCCGTCGTCCGATAATTTAATTTTTTTTATTTATTTTTAATACCTAGCGACGGACTCAATCCGTCGCGAGGTCTGTCGCTAGGTCAATTTAAATCGCGTCTTTTTTCCCAATCTGAAATCAGTCGACTATATCCCCAATCTAAACCCTACCTCCGGCGATTCCCACCACCAACGGCGATATTCCACCACCGGAGTCCAGGTTTGCTCCTTCCACTCTAATTTCTTCTATTTTTCGTGTTTTTTCCCTTTATTTACTCTTTCTCTCTCTTTGCCGTGCGTCGACCCGCTGCCCCTGCCGCCGCCCTTGCCGCCACCCCAGCCCAGCCCCAGCGTCCCCAGCCCAGCCCCAGCCCCAGCCCCAGTCCAGCCCAGCCCCAGCGCCCCAGCACTGCCCGTCGCCGCCGCCGACCACCAGTCCGAGCCTCTGCCCGCCGCCGCCGCCGCCGCCGCCGCCAACCACTGCTCATCGCTGCCGGAATTTAGAATTAGGTTAGTGTTTAATTTTTCAATTAGTTTAATTGTTTAATTAGTTAATTAGATTAATTATTTAGGTTATGATTTAATTAGATTAATTAATTTATTATAGTTTAGTGTTTAATTAGATTAATTAATTAGGTTATGGTTTAATTATGTTATTCAAATATGTTAATTATGTAATTAGTTTATATTGTTAATTAATTTTATATAGGTAGGTTTAATTACTTTATTTACTTTAATTTAATTGTTAATTAGTTAATGTCATTTATAGTTAATTTGATAATTATGTGGAATTAAGAATATGATTGAATTAATTAGGATTATAAGTTTGAATAATTGATTATGTTTAATTGGCTTTCTTGAATTTATTAGCATTAGTTTGAATAATTGGTTAGCTAGTGTTATAATTGTTTAATTAAGTTAACTTTATAGTTAATTATTCAATTAGTTGAGAATGTTAATTAATATAGGTTTAATTAATTAATTTAATTGTTTAATGAGTTATTATTTTAGTTAGTTTAATTATTTAATTAGTATAGATTGTTAATTAGTATATATAAGATAGTTCCCAACTAATATATATAAGATAGTTAGTTTAATTATTTAATTAGTATATATAAGATAGTTTAAATTGTTAATTAGTATATATAAGATAATTAGTATATATAAGATAGTTAATTAGTATATATAAGATAGTTAGTTTAATTATTAGTATATATAAGATAGTTAGTATATATAACATAGTTTAATTATTTAATTAGTTTAGATTGTTAATTAGTATATATAAGATAGTTAGTTTAATTATTTAATTAGTTTAGATTGTTAATTAGTTTAATTTAATTGTTAATTAGTATATGTTAATTAGAATGTAATTACTTTAATTAAATTTGTTTAGGACCCGCCTTTCGCCTTTTGCTGCCTTCCAGACGGTTCCCTTCGGCGTCGCCTCCTTCCTGAAAGGTAATTGTTTAATTTAATTAGTTAATTAGATTAACTTAATATGTTTACTTAATTGTTAATTAGTATTAGTTAATTTGTTAATTGAGCGTTAGTTTAATTATATGTTTAAATTGTTTAATTAGGGTTTCTTCAATTACGCCTGTCGCCTCCCGACTCCTCTCTCAGCCTTTCCGAGCCGCCTTTTGCCGCTCCGGCGCTCTCTACTTCGGTGAAAGGTAATTAAATTATAATAATGTACTTATTTAATTACTTAGGTTAATTAAATGTAAATAATTAGGTAATTAAATATATTTGGTTAGACGTAATAAATTGTTTAGGTCAAGTTTGTTTAAGATTATTAATTATCTTAATTTAGATTAATGTTGTATTTATATATATATATATTATGACATTGGGATAGACATAATTAATTTCTTAAGGATCTTCTCCCTTTGGGATAGATTTTGATTATGTCTTAAGGATCTTCTCCCAATATGTGTAATATTATGTTGTGGTGATTTGATGAGATGCATGTGTTGTGATATTTTAATTATTATGTACGAATGTTTTGATCATGAAATGTATGTTGGGATATTTTCATGATTGTGTCAGCTGGCTGTTTTGATTAGATTTAGTGATATGGGATATATATTAATTTGGACGCAATCAACTGCAAATTTCCAAAAATGACCAAATTAAATGACCGAAAATAACCAAATGCAATCAAGTGCAAATGAACTTATAATATTCGCCGACAAACCATAATTCTCAACCTGGGACCATAATTTTCATAATTCTCGTCCTCTATTGTCGTCCACTATTCTACTCCAAATCAACTTATAATTGTCTTTCTCGATTTAACCTCAAATAATTCAACTCTCATTTAACACTTTCCTAAGTGAGTCTATGTTTACACATGCGCAATATTCATTTAAATTAATGTCTAATTTAATCGACCACTAATATATTCTTGCCCTCTCCGTAACTAATGAATCTTTATTTTACTATGTAAATAATTATTAATATTAATCAGGGTTATTAAAATGAGTCGAGATTGGATGTATCTGCGTTTACTTCCGAACGGGGGATTTAATCTGCACTTCCTTGCTGGGCTTGACGAGTTCTTAAGATTTGCAAGTAGTCAGCCTCAGTTAATGGATGGAGAAAAAATCAAGTGTCCGTGTGTGAAGTGTAAGAATATATACTTTAGAACTACAGATGTTGTACAGCTTCATCTGGCTAAAAAGGGTTTCACACGGGGTTACGAGATCTGGAGGTTTCATGGTGAAAATGAAATACCTTCATATGCTCAAGAAACACGTGTCGACGTAGATGTAGAACCCGAGGAAGAGTACGGGACATACCACGCGATGGTTCATGATCTCGAGGGTCCCTCTTTCAACAACCCAGAAACAGAGGAAGATCCAAACGCTACAGCAAAGTTGTTGTACGAGTTGTTGGACGCTGCCGATCAAGAGTTATACCCTGGGTGTAAGAACCACACTCAGTTGTCTTTTGTGGCTCGTCTGATGACTTTGAAGGCCCGTTCTGGGATGCCACAAAAATATTTCAACGAGTTGTGTGTGTTATTGAATGAGGCATTCCCAGATCACCACAAAGTGCCCATGAATTACTACAGCACACAGAAATTGCTACGGGCAATGGGTTTACCTGTAGAAAAGATAGATTCGTGTAGGAATCATTGCATGATCTATTGGGAGGGGGATTCCCATCTTATGAATTGCAAATTTTGCAATGAAAGCCGATACAAAGATAGGAGTCGGGGACGTAAACAAGTGTCCTTTAAGAAGATGTACTACTTCCCTTTAACACCTCGTTTACAAAGGTTGTATGCATCTAAAGCTACGGCCGGCGACATGATCTGGCATTCAACCTCAGCTGATGATGGTGTTATGCGCCATCCTGCAGATTCGCCGGCGTGGAAGCACTTTAATGTGACTTACCCGGGTTTTGCAGCGGAGCCACGGAATATACGATTAGGACTGTCAACAGATGGTTTTCAACCATACGGGCAATCGGGACAACAGTACTCATCCTGGCCTGTTATCCTTACTCCTTACAACTTACCTCCGTGGTTGTGCATGAAAGAACAGCACATGTTTCTCACAGTGCTTGTTCCTGGTCCCCGAAATCCAAAAGATAAGATAGATGTTTACCTACAGCCACTTATATCTGAACTCAATCAATTGTGGACAGTCGGTGCCCATACTTATGACGTTTCAAGAAGACAAAACTTCCAGATGCACGCAGCATTGATGTGGACCATTAGTGATTTTCCGGCGTACTCGATGTTGTCTGGTTGGAGTACAGCCGGAAGATTAGCTTGTCCTCGATGCATGGAACAAACAGAAGCATTCTCCTTAACACATAGCCGGAAGCAGTCATGGTTTGATACACATCGCAAGTTCCTACCTTACGATCACCAGTTCAGGAGGAATATGAGGGCCTTTAGAAAGAATAAGATTGTTGCAGATGATCCTCCGGAAAGGAGATCAGGGGAACAGATACTTTATCAGATTGATGATTTGGGACTAGTAAAGGTAACCGAAGATTATGATGATAATAACAAGCGCATCTTAAGACAAGTTACCACTAGATGGCGAAAAAAGAGCATCTTTTGGGACCTCAAAGTATTGGAGTTCTCTGCTCATTCGACACAATTTAGATGTTATGCATATTGAGAAGAATGTGTTTGACAACATTTTCAATACTGTTATGAATGTCCAAGGCAAGACAAAAGACACGGCAAAGTCGAGGGGGGAATTGAACCTCTATTGTCATAGACCCCAGCTGATGCGTGACCAGTACACTAATAAATATCCTAAGGCATGCTATACACTTGACAAAAAGGAGAGAAAAGTCTTGTGTGAGTGGGTGAAAACCCTTAAGTTTCCTGTCGGTTACGTCTCAAATATGGGTAGATGTGTAAACATGAGTAAACTTAAGATGTTTGGGATGAAGAGCCACGACTGTCACGTTTTCATGCAGCGCATACTACCCATTGGATTTCGAGAACTACTCCCACAAGCTGTTTGGAAGTCCATAACTGAGTTGTGTCTAGTCTTTCGTGATTTGACATCACGAAACATAAAGAGTGACGACATGGAGACACTTAACAATAACATCCCACTGATTTTGTGTAAGCTTGAACGAATATTTCCACCAAGCTTCTTTGACTCAATGGAACATTTGCCTATCCATCTAGCCGACGAGGCACGAGATGGAGGACCAGTCCAATATCGATGGATGTACCCATTTGAGAGGTACTTTATCAAACTGAATCAATTGTGTTTAATGTTTCCTGAATTTTCACTATTGTTTCATGCTTTCTAAATGAATCCTTTCAATACAGATATTTAAGAAAGCTGAAAAATAATGTGAAGAACAAATCAAGCGTTGAGGGATCAATATGTAATGCATACTTAGTGGAGGAAGCCACTGCTTTCTGTTCCTATTATTTTGAGGATCATGTAAGTACGAAACATAGAGAGGTGCCTTGCAACTACGTTGGAGGATGTTCTACTAGTGGGGTAGAAGATCAATCAGACTTGCCTTCTGTATTCAAACTTGCCGGAATTGGTTTTGGAAAAACAACGAAAAGATCGTTGGATCCAAGGGAATATAGAGCTGCGCATCTATATGTACTCCATAATTGCGTGGAGATCGATCCATATATCAAGTAATCTTTTACAAATCATATTATACGACTATTTAATGCAATGTGTGGTTTTTATCAACTAATATGTTCTTTTCTATGAAGGGAATACGAATCACATCTCAGACACTCAAATCTATGGATAACTGACATGAACATTGACAAGAAAATGTCTACAGAATTTCCTGAATGGTTTTGCTCCTATGTGAGTCAAATTTTCACTAAGATACTTGAAATTATTTAATTAAGTACTCCCTCCGTCCCGCTAGAATAGAGGCGTTTGAAAAGTAGATGAGTGTATTATTTTAATACAAACGCCTCTATTCTAGCGGGACGGAGGGAGTACTATATAAGGGACATACAACTCCATAACTTGATAAGTATGAACTTGTGTGTGATGTAGGTACAAAATTGTGTAACTGATCCTGTTATGTGGGACATTGCACGTGGACCTTCACCAATGATTACATCATATCATGGTTATTTGGTGAATGGTTACAAATTTCACACGATATCACATGGAACTCACAAAGCAACTATGAGTAGTGGTGTGTGCATAAAAGCGGGTAACTATGGGGACTCGAGTCAGATGGATTTTTATGGACAATTAGTCGAAGTGTGCGAGCTCACATACCCAGGATTACACAATAAGAAGGTCGTTCTCTTCAAGTGTGACTGGTTCGACACCTCTCCGGCCGGTACAAGGGTTGATACACAGTTCAAATTAGTGTCTGTAAATCATACGCGCAGACTTAGAAAATATGAACCATTTGTATTAGCCATTCAAGCTACACAAGTGTATTACTGTTCATATCCGAGTATGAACCAACAGTGTAGAGAATGGTGGGAAGCTTGTTCTATAAAGGCAAGGGCCACTATCGATGAGTCTCGAGCGGATGTGTCTACGTTGGAGTCACCGTTTCAGGAGGATGATGACGCTCATGTGGTAACTATTGTTGATGTAGATGATATTACATCAGTTGCCCGAGATGGTGAACATGTAGAAATTGAAGATGATGATGACCACGTGGACTCTGATAATGTCCTCGAAATAGAAGAAGAAGAGGACGAGGATGATGAATACCAAGAGGATGAAGCATCAGATGACGAAGAAGAAGATGAAGATGAGGAGGATGACTATGAAGATGAGAATGAGGAAGATGAAAATGATAACGATGAAGAGGACGAAGATTAACACTTGGTGTAGAAAACTTAACACATTCAAATATTACATTATTAATTATAAATGTAACTTGTAATTATATGTTCAATATATATAAACATTCTACGTATACGTGATATGTCTATCATGAATCTTATTTATCTATTTATTTTCAACATAATAGATGTCTTACAGTCGGCGAGAGGATGTGGGGACTCCTCGTGGTAGGGGTTCACGCTGATCACAGCTCTCCCTTGGACGGGGTAGTTCCCCGGGCTCATCGTCTGGATATGAGTCCGGGACAGGCGGTCTGAACCACCATATTGGTGGCATACACATAGGCGGTCCGTCTTCTGGCTCTGACGGTGATGGTCAGATGGAGCGTAGACCCACAGGTGACTTTGTTCTATCTGTGAGTGAGCTGGGGTACGTAAATGCAATCACATCTTCAATTTTGACAATTATTTAATTAGTCATTCAAAAATCTAACATAAATCAATTTAAAATTACTTATGCAGGGGATTTTACCCGCATGCCGACCCGGCAGATTACATTTGGGAACTATTTAAGATAGTTCCCAACCCGACTGGCTACAGTTGGAAGCTCACGCCTGAGGACGTGAGACAGCGATATTGGGAGGAGTTTAAGGTTCGAAAATTTACTAAAACTTTCAAATTCATTCTTAATTATAACCTACAACTACAATTTCTAACATACATTTTCAATGCTAGAAAAAATTTACTTGGGAACCGGCACTCGATGCCAAGATTCGGGAGTTATGGTATGATAAGATCCGGGAGAGATATAAGGATTATATCTGCGGGATCAAGAGGAGGAGGAATGATCCGCCACCCAGAGGTGGGAAGCTTGGGTGGTGGACTGATGATGTGTGGATGGGTTGGCTCGCTTACTGGTCCCGGGATGATGTTGTGGCCAAATCCCAGTCAGCGAGGCGCAACCGATTGTCTGAACCTCAGGGACCGGGTACTGGTCCTATCAAGCATAGGGGAGGGTCCAAGTCGGTCATGCAACGAGCTGAGGAAAAGGTAATAATATACTTTAAATAATAATTATAAGTATGTGGTACAATTTTAATTCATATACAGATGTTTCAATGACACAACTCCATTGTGATCTGATGCATAGGGTCGTGAGCGGGGAGTAGCTCCGATTTCGTGCATGTTCGACTCCTTCCTGGACGAGCATCGATACGCGGACGGGACATACACCGATCCGAAATCTGAGGCGATAGCAGTTAGTTTTAATTTAAATCTAATATATATATATGTATTAGATTTTCAATATTTATAATATGTATATATACTAACAAATGTTCATTTCTCGTTTACATGCATGCAAACTGAGGTGTTTCGCCGTGCTGACGAGGAGTGGGCCCAGCTACCCGAGGGGGACCACGATGCAGTCGACATCAACGAGCTGTATCTGGAGGTTCTTGGCGGCCCGGACAAGAAGAAGAGGATGTTCGGCACGGGAGGCGCGGCGAAGGCCCTCAAAGCATCCAGATTCGGGGGATCCTCGTCTACATCACGCGCATCCAGAGACGAGGTTGAGGAGCTGCGGCGCCGAGTCGAGGAGCAGGATCGCGAGCGCCGTGAGTACCTTGCTCAGCAGTAGAGAATGGCTGAGCAGATGGCGCTCATGCAGGCTCAGCATGCCGAGATGATGCGCTGGATGCAGTCTCAGCAGGGAGGAGGTAGTGCACCCTTCTTTCCCTCTTATCAGCCTCACCCGTCTGATGTCCCTCCCCAGTTTCCTCCTGATGATGACTACGATTCGTAGATGCTGCTGATACACTTTTCTATTTTTTTATTTTATGGTTTTTCGTGGGATGTTACTGATACAATTATTTATTTTGTTCATTATATATATGAAATCCGCGTTCATTTTAAATTTCATTTGATTGGTTCAATTTTAAATTATTGTTCAATGTTGGATTATGTTTGTATTGTTTGTTATGACACGTTTTAGGTAATGAATAATAAAAAAACAAAATTATTTATTAAAAAAAAAAGCATACCTGGCAACGGACTGCAGTCCGTCGCTAGGTCAACGGTCAACGTTGGCTGGCGACGGACTGCAGTCCGTCGTCACTAACGACGGATTAAATCCGTCGTTAGCTTTCCGGCACCGTCAACGGCCTCCGGCAGACTCTGGCGACGGATTTTAGTCCGTCGTGGCTAACGACGGATAAAATCCATCGTCAGTCCGTCGTTAGCTAACGACGGACTGTATTTTCCGTCGTCCGAGGAGCTAACGACGAACGAAATACAGACGGAAAAAATTCGTCGCCAGTCCGTCACTAGCCCCCCGGGACGACGGATTTCTTCTCCTAACGACGGATATTTCCGTCGCCAGAAGGGCTTTTTTTTGTAGTGAATGTTGGTCCTGAGCTTCTCCCACAACTGTAGTTGCATGAAAATAATAAAGATTGTGTACCCTTATTGCTTGCATGATCTTCTGACTATCTTTTGTCACAACAAGTCTCCCTATTTGTCTAGAAAAACTATTTGTTTGATTCCAACAAGCTAAGAGATATTAAATTCTTTTCAATTTATGGAATATACATTATTTCTCCAAGTATTCTGAACTTTGCAACTAAGTATTGTCAAGTAATACTGAGTCATAATCGATTTCTTTAAAGGTGAGAAATCAATCTTTGTGAGGGCACCCACTCTTTCAAAACTCAACATTTCTCCCATATAATATTCTTATACAATTTGAGTTTCATCTGAGGTTAATTTTTCTTAACCAAATTTTTCTTCAATAAATTACACATCCTAATTTTTCTTTCTTCACCTTCTTTTAACTTTTCTCTTCCAATAAATATAGCATTAGCTGGTTCTCATATTTCTTAGAAAAAACATTCAACAATATAATAGCTTTGTCATCATTGTCAATATTGACATCTCTATTTTCAAGAACATCAATGGACTTGTAGAAATCATCTAAATGATTATCTCTTGATTTTTCATCAATTATCTTATATGAATACAATTTAAAAGATTTTCTAACAACTTAGTGCAATAAAGAGATTCAAGCTTGGACCATACTTCTGTGGCAATTTTTTCTGACACATTCTTAAACACTTTGTCCCCCAAGCAGAGTATGATGGCACTGCGAGAACGTTTCACCATATCATTCTTCATTTCATTTTTTGCATCATTCTCCTCTATCTTCCCCATATTCAATGCAACAGACAAACTTTCTGGACAAGGATGACTTGCATTTTGATTCTTCAAAGACTGATGTAATTTTTTCCAATAAGTTTATTGCTTTCAAACTTCACACTATTCATGATGCTTCCCGATGATGGCAACACTTGTTTAGAAACTGGATTTCCAACTAATCTCCAGTAATAAAACACAACCCAGAAATCTAAGAACACTCACAGAAGAATCAAATATAAATTGAAACGAATAATCGAAGAGTACACGATTCACCACAAGAATCTACAACAGAAAATTTTACAACTCTTCACTCTACAAGAAGAAGAATTCTCTCTTTAACTCTCTTCGTAATTTGTGAGCAAAAACGTGGAAACAATTGCTACCACCAACTATATATATAATACACTAGAGATCAATGTCAAATCTCATCTATCAATTATTACGATTGACATTAACAAGATAATCGTTTACAATGGACTGCACGTGATTAGTTACAACTGCACATTACCCAATAAACCTTTAGCAAACACATACGAGTTTATTAGTCTATGACATCAATCTTGCAACTCAATCTATCTTAACACATCAGTCTTAACGTCATCAGAGTTGAACTCTTCATACTTGTAAACATCAGTGTAGTCGTTAGTTTTGAAGTCACACCATCAAATTTGACAAAAAAAAATCATTTCACATCGTTGACATCCTCCTCGGTCAGTCGTGGCTCGCAACATCCGGAGATTTTAAGGCAAATTGGAATATATCAGCATGAAATTCTAACATAATAATATCATTGTGCATGAATGTTTATCAGACGTTTACACATTGGGCTTGCTCCACCCACAACCTTCACTTGCTAGAACCTAATGAAAAATGTTGGTGTTATGGTATTTAGACAATAACTCTACCCTAGAACAGTTTGGTTCGACGTAACTTGGCTATGGTTCCGACTGCCTTCCCTACGGTCATTGATCCCGTTCCGAGTTATTTCTGACATGTGGAGTGGCACAATATTCCCATTTCGTATTCTAATTTTTAAACCTAATTTAGTTATAATGATTTAGCCATGGATTATTTTGGGAACCGGAACGGAACCACTCTTTTATTTATTGATCGTGCGGGTCCGTATTAATGGGCGGGTACCTCCCATCCATCCATCCATCCATCCATCCATCCATCCCGATTCATATGTGAAACTATCTATTTCAATGCTACTTTCGTTAGGCCCGTTAGACAAGATTTACCATCCATATACCATAGGATCTTCAACTGTTATTGGCCTTAATTTTCATTTCAATTTAATTCATATATTTTCACTTATTATCCATCTATAATACTATAATGTATTCTTTTTCTTGAACATGGCCTACGTCCAGGTCGGCCTTTAATTTTAATCTTCGAGAAGAGAAAACAATTTTTGCATATATTTTTGCTAATAATATAGTTGCAAGTTGCAAAAAAGTATCATTATTAATTTTTTCCTTAAAAGAGAATCCATAGTGATTCCAATTCCTGAATACCTGATCTATTGATTAGAAGGGAAGCGTTTGTGCTTAGTTGCCCTAAGAAGTGATAATTATTTGAGGTTTTATAAAGCAAGAGAAATGATTTAAGGGAAAGAACTACTTTAATTTTCCTATATCGTTAAATACGCGCAAGAGCTGCATTAACTAATATTCAATATTAGTCCAAATCGCGGTTCAATTATGATAGTATTAGACTTGTACTTTCAATAAAATGCTGCTACGCGTTTTCTAAATAGACATCGTAAAATACATTTTCTCACCATGAACAAAAATTGAATTCCTCGCGTTCTAGTTAATAAACTATTAAACCATTTTAACAACTACTCTTTTCCAACTCAAAAGTCTCAATTTATATATAGATAAGTGTATTAAAATAATGAAGTGGGGCTTTTGAGATGGCAGGGAGATAGTATTAAATATAAAACTATTTTCTTGTACAATAATTTTGATATTGATAAATTTCTTAGTTTATACTTGGTGTGATATTTGAGAAGTAGTTAAATACTTCCACATCAGGAAATTCCACGGATTATTGAAATCTGGCAGTGATTTTTGAGTTATCTTTTTTTATAATCTTCCACTAGTTTTATCATATTTCCTTCGATCATATTATTAGACGAGTGACTGATTAGTGTGTAATCCTAATCGCTTACCAAACTCTGATTAATAGTGATAAGAATATAATTAATTAAGTTATTACAGTCCATAGATTGAGAATAGAAGCGAGAGAGAGATTGCAGTGGGATTTTGTTGGAAGAAAGGAAGGGTGAATTGATATTGAATTGGGTAAACTAAACTAGTGGAGGAAAAGAAGTTGAATTTAATTAAAGGAAGTGGAGAATGTGACGATTAGTGGACCTTTTAAAATCCATCCCTTTCCCTCATGTCTCTTTTACTTTGTTTTTTGCTTCCTAATTTCAAGTTTCTAAACACACCAAGCATCGTCACCTCAAATTGTTGGGAGTTTTCAATTGGTTCCAATATATACGAATAGTAGAGTGTGAGAGTTGACGTGGAAAACAAAATGTTATTATTATTATTTAATAATTAAACTAAATTGTGTATTTAATTGTGGTTATGTTGGATTTTTTTGGATTTTAAAATCGACGTGGATCTAGAAAATTCATAGAATTTATGTCGAGTTTGACTAAAATTTTTAATTGATTTTATTGGGTTTCGGGAAAGTAGGTGTTGTGTAGGGGGGGGAATAAACTACAATCCAACTTTCTCGCGTTAAGCAGCTCGCTATTTATAACAATATAAGTGTTTTATATGATCATGCATACATTACCAAATTAATTATGATTCAAATACCTAAATCTAATTATCTATATAAAAATATAATGATATAGTTAGTTAATATATTTCGTAGTGTTCAATACTTAGTATGTTTTTGCATATGTTAGATGTTGTTTAAGGTAGTGCTCATTATATTTTATATATGCACATGTTTTAAATAAATGAATTTTGGTATAACGTAATATAAAGGTATACCAAAAATAAGATAATGAGGTATGTAAAAATACGATACTGAAAGGAATGTATATCGAAAAGTATGGTAATGTAATAATATAATATTTTTCATACTGAAGATAAATGTAAGGTATAAAGTATGACAATTTTAGTAAGATATACCGTATCTTGACACCCCTAGATGCAAATGTATATAAAACACACTTGTATATATAAAAAAAAAGGGTTAATTGCATGTAAATACAAAAACTTTTTTAGAATTTTGATTTTTTCTCATGACTTTTTATTTTGGCAAATTAATCCATGAATTCAATATTTCTTTTGATTTTTTTCATAATGTTATACTTTTTTGACAAAATTGATGTGGTATTTTAATTAATTATATAAAATAAAAAAAATATATGTGTGTTATAATTCAAAACGCTTTCATTTCATAAAATGTGTAATGATAAAATACATGATCATTTCTCGCAATCCTTAATCTATTTACCTCGATTTCTCACTCTCCTCCTTATTCTATATATCTATCTTCTACTATAATTGGAGATATTGTGTATTTCATCTCTTTTCTAATTTATTCAACTTGTTCTCCAATATTGTCACGTTGGAATTTAAATTGCGACATTAACTTTAATTTGGAACTAATTTAATTTTGTGGCAAAAATCAAAAGGAACATCAAGTTCATGTATTAATTCGCCAAAATAAAATGTCATGGGAAAAACCCAAAATCACAAAAAGTTTTGAATTTACATGCCATTAACCCTAAAAAAAATGTATCCAAATTATTTTACAAAAATACCAAAAATACATTAGTTCTAAGAAAATACATTATTATTCATCATTATTATTGTCATATTCATTTCCATCATTATTATACATTGGCCTCATTTCCTGCATAGCATTAGAAATATTCGTTCTCCATGCATTACAAAAAAAATAATGTATTATAAAAAAACAATACAATATTAAAAAATAACTCTTTTATCAGAAACATCATTATTATTGTTAAAAAACAATACAATATTAAAAAATAACTCTTTTATTAGAAACATCATTATTATTGTTATATTCATTTTCATCACTATCATATCAGAAAAATACATTAGTTCTAAAAAACACATTATTATTCATCATTATTATTGTCATATTCATTTTCGTCATTGTTATACATCGGCCTCATTTCCCACATAGCATTAGCAATATTCGTTCTCCATGCATTATAAAAAAACAATACAATATTAAAAAATAATTCTTTTATCAGAAACATCAATCTGAAAATTCAAATAAAGCATACTAATAAGTGACAATAAGTTAAAAGCAATCAATCAATGTGATAAAATAATATCACTATAACTCTTTGAAAATGAAAAGGAAAAAAAAAAGTTTAGGCATTAAAAAAATCATTTTATTTCAAACTAAATATTACTCCCTCCGTCCACGAAAGTGTTTAACATATTTCCTTTTTAGGCCGTCCACCAAAGTGTTTAACACTTCAAACTTTCCATTTATAGTAACTATTCTATACACACAATCCAATTAAAAATTATAAATCATGTGGGACCCAACCTCCACTAACTCTACTTTTACACTCATTTCACACTCCACTCATTACACCTTTTACACTCCTTACACACTCTACACAAAAGTCAACAATTTTTCTTAAAACCCGTGAAAGTCAAAGTGTTAAACACTTTCCAGGACGGAGGGAGTATAACATTTGAGTAATAAAGCTTGAAGTTAACAATTATTAATCAATAACCAAAATGAATATAAACCATAATACTAGCATTTAGTCTGACCTTCATCTGTAACTTGTCCACTGATACGCCATATAGACATGCTATACTAAAATGCTCCACAACTTAACTTGATGCGTTGATCTAATAACATCAACATGTCGCTCAAGCTCGATGTATTGGCTTGCTACACACATCGACCTGCAATCTAAACTGCTACATCGACCTCTTCTCGATGCGAGATCGTGACGTCAACTCGCTCTTCAATACCTAACCTCCACACTAACTTCAATTTATAAACTTCAGCGCATAAAAGTAAGTACTTGGTATTAAGTCATGTAACGGTGTGTTATTATTTATCATTAAATATATAAAAAAAAAGAGAAACAATATTGTTAAGAAAGGAAGAGGAAATTTCATACATCTTGTTTAAGTACACAGAATTGAAAAATTACGTAGGCAGAACAGAACCATATATTAATATCATAGTGGACTTATTATTGCAACACTAGAAAAGTGGCCCAAATATCTAGATGTATGTTGACTAATAAATTGAGTAGTTCTGAAAATTTCAAAACGAGTTTTATATAATGAAAGCCATTAAATCGGGCAAAGAAACTTGGTGGCAAGCGTGGCATGTGACGAATTTCGTCAGGTCAACATTTTCTAAAATTATATACTAAAATTCATATTTGTTCTAGAAAACTAATCCCAGTTTCATATTTGATTAGATTCTTCGAACTTTCTTCTAAGAGGATTATATTAAATAGAAAAATGGATTCCCAGAGGAGATAAGATATTCCCATATTTGAATATTGAATTTAACTTGTTTTGAAATAAAGGCTAGGGAGTCGCGCTTACGAATGTTATTACAAACCAACGACACGAAACTATATCACCCACCGGTCACAAAGTATTATTCATATTTGCCCACACACACATATATAGAGAGAGAGGAGATATTTGTGAATATATTTAGTGCATATATTTGGGACAGCTGTTTTCTCACCTGAACAGAAAAGGGGAAAAAAAACAAAAAGAAAAGGTTGTCGATTCTCCGTTTGAGGAATCAATGGAGTTTTACACATACCCATCTCATCATTTCCCTCCCTCGTCATCGTCATCGGCATCGTCGTCAGAATCCTATTCTTCCTTTGGATTTTTAGTTAATAAGATCAAAGAATTCATTCGATGCGCGGTTTCTGCTGTACTTGGCAATGTTTTCTCCGCAATTTTTACATTTTTCTTCGCTTTGAGTGAGCAATTACCTTCCCTCTCCTTCTTTATTATGCGCTGCTTCTTCATGATTTTGCTCTTTTTTTTTCTTCTTTTTTAAGATTCCTGGATGAGTTCGCTAATTTTGATTCCATCCTCCACATTTTGGTGATCTGTGCATGTGGTTTATGATGTGGGTTTCCTAATTTTTGCCTGCTTTGGTTGTGCTTTGTATCTTTTTCCTCAAGAATTGGGGAATTCAGCATTGTTTATTCACGCGTTTTCAAAATTGGGTCTCTTTTTGATGTGTTGATGATTGGGGAAAAAAACGAGTTTCGAGTAAATTCGATTTTCAATTCCTTGTTAGGCTTTTGTTATCTGGGGAGGTTGTCTCCTTTGGGTTGCTGGAAGGGGACGAAGGGTTATTTTGTGTAAAGTTCATATCTTGTCATCTTAAAATGCTTGTAGTGTTTCCTAAAAAATAATGCTTGCAATGTTAGATATGATGTATTTATGAATATGGATATTGTTTCATTGCAAGGTGGATATTCCATGATAGCCTTGAAGATTTTTTAATGCATTTTGGAATCATATATAAATCTTTTTATTGTGGCTTTTTCCTGATCTAAAGCTTATGAAGGTATCGGCACATGTCTATGCAGTTGGAACTCTACTCGGCGCAATCACAGGAGCACTGATCGGGCAAGAGACGGAAAGTGGGTTCATTAGAGGTGCTTCGGTAGGAGCCATTTCAGGGGCCGTTTTCTCTATCGAGGTCTTCGAATCATCTCTGATTTTATGGCAGTCCGACGAATCAGGATTAGGGTGTCTTCTCTATTTGGTATGATCATCATTTTATCTTCTTAATTTGTCGATTGAAGCACTTGTATTCTCGATTTGTATCCCCTTATAGCTCACCTGACATCAATTCATAACTCGGAATGTCTAGATTGATGTGATAGCAAGCCTCTTGAGTGGTAGGCTCGTACGCGAGCGTATTGGACCAGCTATGCTTAGTGCAGTGCAGAGCCAGGTATAATAAGACTGTTAGGTTATTACACATTAATAAACTCCTACATGAATTGATCCCCTTTTGCTTACTAAGCTATGTTAATTAACCAGATGGGAGCTGTCGAAGCACCATTTGAGGAAGTCCCGAACATCTTTGACACGGGAGGGGCGAAAGGTTTGTTGGTAGACATGGTTGAAAAGATCCCAAAATTCACAATCACCAGAGATGAATGCGCCGATACTTCAGGGGATGGAGTCTCTTGTTCGGTTTGTCTTCAGGTACTGATTCAGTTGCTCTCATAATTAATAGCATTTCATTTATTCATATTATAATGCAAATCATGCTGATTAATAGTCTCTCTATGGCCTTTAAATATATAGGACTTTCAGCTTGGGGAAACCGTACGCCGCTTGCCACATTGTCACCACATGTTTCATCTACCTTGCATCGATACTTGGCTGGTGAGACACGGTTCTTGCCCGTTGTGCAGAAGAGATCTGTGATATATATATTTTTTTCTGACTATATTACATTAAAAAACAACCGGTTTTTTTATTTCTTTATACCTACATGTAGGGTATGACCATTCGTGCACATTAGTTGTAGAATATCTTCGTATAGTCTCTCATTCTTATGTAAATGTTAACACTGAGTTTCGGTTTTGGTCATTCTGCATGATCATCCTTTGTAGAGAAAATTTTGACTTGTGACATTAGTGCCATCATGTCCTATCTGTTCGGTTTTAATTAGCAGTATACCTTGTATTTTAGTAACAGTAAATATTGCTTCATAATAGGATGTTCCACGTTTCATGTATTCTAAGCAGAAGTAAGGGTTTCTTGGTCGAAACATGGGTTAAGTTCCCATGCCTCCTCTACGGCTATTAATACACTCTGTTATCATAGCTATTGAGAAAATTAAGGTTGTTATTGTATTATTTAGTCTGTCAATTGCACTTCATGTCATCCTATTCCTACTCATACAGAAAGATTGAGATAAGAAATAAGGCTGCCTTGAAATGATCATAGTTTTGGATTCCCACACAATATGGGAAGCTACTACGTATTTCAAAATGTTAGTGTAAAGAATATGCCATCTTCCTTTCTTGGAAAATTATGTTTTAAATATGACATTTGTATGATCACTGCTTCAGGCTCATCAGCTATTTAATTTTAGATCCTAATAAAGTTATAATCTATGATGAACTTACCGCTTTTGGTTGTTTTTTTTTTTTTTTCCAACACACGCACGCCAACTTACCGCTTTTGGTTGGCATTAATGAAGTTACAAACATCGTCCGACTTGGTTGTGATAATAATATTGTTCATAACATGTTCAAGATTAAGCGTGAACTATTGTTTCAATAGAAGAACTTGGGGCTAAACATACTACTCTAACTAATAGGCCAACCAAAAATACTCGTACGTTGCGCTTTGATTATCTTTTATAAATTGTGTTATTGTTTAACATTTATTCAATAAAAAATAATTAAAAATAAAATTTAGAGCAATATATATATTTCTGAAGCATAAAATATTTATTCAACTATGTAGTTGTTTGGTTTGATTAACAGGATTGATAGTGATTATCACTTATTAAGAAGTAGAACTGATTGATCTATCGAATGAAGAGGGCAGGAATTCTTTGGTTGTGTTAGCTTGGGTCATAACTTGTAAATCACAAATTTGTTTTAGATAATATTAATAATATCCATTCATCTCATGTTTGGTAAGGAAAGTGCCTTATCTACTGGGCACGAGATAAAACTCAAGGTACATTACTATTCTACTATTATACAACTAATATTTATCATTCCACATTGGACATATTATTTATGTTGGTATAACAGTAATACTATTCACACTAATAATAGTTATTCACCTTCATTCATCTATTAAACCAAACCCAAAGAGTAAGACTTGACATAGCTACTACTAATATGAGAGTAAGACTTGACATATCTCGGATCAAAGGGTGGAAAACAACTTGCTAAGTGTGCCGCTTACGAGGAGGAGGTTGCTCATTACCAGTGTAAGCTTTGGTTCTGCTTTCCTTAATGATAATACATCTTAACTGGAGTAAGCTTATGGTAGAGCGATGCGGATACGTGATCAGAGAGTGGCGGAAGTCTGGCTATAAAAAAGTCTTTGTCCGCCCCTTCTTACCAAGCGACTGATAGTTGGCTTTGAATATGGCATCGATAGTCTTCAACTTATAGCTAGCTAGAACAGGAATGAGAGCGCTGCTCGTGGGACAATGGAGGCTTGGCCAATCGAAAAAAGGGCTAACTCATTCCATACTCGCATCGACAACCCACAACGGGAATTCCAATCAGGGTCAGACAATCCAACCTTGAGGGAAGGCACCGTAACAACATTGAACTAACATTGGGAACATTTGAAACACATAGAAGGGACACTTTTTCCAACTTACATCGTAGATCCAATAACACTTGCAACTTACGAGGCGGGAAAATTATTGGTATCACGTCTAACTTACACGAATGATATTCAAATATGTACTAAAGACAGTGCAAAGGGCTTGCTGTTCTTAATGGAACTCCTTATTGACTACAAAAATTATTTCGGGCAGCTGATCAATAATTCCAAAAGCTCTATATTATTTCTCTCGGCACCTCTCCCAGGAGGAGATGCAGTTCTGATTCTCAACTACGGGCTTCACTCCCTGTAAATTACCTTTCACTTATCTTGGTGCGCCACTTTTTAAAGGGAGAAGAACGAAGTCATTGTTTGAAGAAGATATTGAGGAAAACAGAAACTTTTCGAGAAAGCAGAGGTATAACTAAGGTTGAAAAGCAACCAAAAGGTCACCGCCGCTGAGTAGTCTAACCAGAAGAGAATGAGCGGTTGATCAAAAGTATTACCCCATGAGAGGGGAAAAGGTGAAATTTATCACCTTGTCACTTATGGGATTTCGAGAGCCGGTTGACTTTACTTGCTTTCTTGAGAACATTCATTTCTATCCGTTCTTTGGAAAAACTCATCCAATATATTATATAAGTACCAAGGTTCAGTCAAACCAGACCAATCTGTAGATCTGGTGCTCCTGGGCAGGAGGCAACCCAATCAATAGGGGTCTGGGGCGTCAGACTACAGATTGTTGGCAATTGCTACAAGCCAATGGTTAACCTAGGCTTTAGTTTGATTGTCCACTTGGATCTAGTGCATGAAAACCTACCCAAGTAGGATGAGACCCTTTGGGTTGGGAGAGTCACTCTTTGGTTACGCCTCTTCCCTCTTTGCTTTATCCAGTATCTGGAGATGGGGTGCACAGAATTTATCCACATTGGTTCTCCACTTATGGATTGAAGTCTCATTGTTCTATTATAAATAATAAAGAAACGCAAGAACCTATCTTCGGGTAAAAAATGCATATCCCATCCCACCTGTCTTGAATGACCTTTTCAACGTCGTTAGCTACCTATACGGCGAGTGTGCAGTGTACGAATTACATGCGTGCAGTATATAGATTTCGACTCAGAAAGAGAAGAGAGAAGCTTTTGTGCCTTTGTCTAGAAAGAGACGTGCTACCGGGTAGAAGCAAGAGAGGACGCGAAGGAAGACGGGTCTAATCTCCAACGCATAAAAAGCAGCTTCGAAGTAGACCTATTCTGAAGCAATCTATCCAAATAACAGAGAACTCCTTGGTAAGGCTCTTTATATAGTGACTTACGCGGACCCTTAGCTGACTCAAACTAGCGATAAAACTTGCGCTTTTAGCCTTTCTAGCGATTCCTATTGATTTATTTATTCCTATATAAAATATCATTGTATATGATAAATTCTTCCTTTACTTTCGTACGATACAAATAAACTAAATCAGTTGAAGTTGGCTTCGCGGGATCGTCATATGACCTGATTCACTCGTGGCTAAGCTTTTTGGGTAGTGGTTTATAGATCTTTTTCTCAAATAGGAAGATAGTCAACCTTCTTATAATTCGATATTTCTAACTTTCACTAAGTAAGGCTTCAAAGAAAAGTCAAAGTACGAGGAGATGCCCGAACGTCTATATAGTAGGTAATTTCGATCTGAAATGTTTATGCATTCTAGTAGTGAATTGGTCTCTTGATAGATCGATGAACCAGACTTGTATCGAATAGTATCACTAGGACGTACGAAGTTGAATCTCCTTGAATAGTTGACTTAAAAGTCTAATTATTCGTCTATTTCGCTGGACTCGTATCTAAGATTTCAGTAAAGGTTCGGGTATTCTTAAAGTTGTAATTCTCTCGTAAGTTTAACTTTAGTTTTAGCTGAAAGGCTTTCTTCCTCTTGTTTGGAATTAGTACACGTTAGGAATGAGAGATCTAACACAGAACACGAACTCAATCTAAACTGATGGAGGTGATCTCTATTTTTGTTGGGAACCCCACAGATAATTTAGGTTTTGATGATGTTATCTCGAAAACACACTTGATATTATTCATGTTCTGTGTTATTTCTATTTGGTCTTCTTGCAACAGAAAGCTGAAGCAAATCTAAATACCAGAAAGTTGGAGCAAGACAACTTTAACAGAAAGTTGAAACCAGCAAGTCTTAGACAGAAAGCTAATCCAGCAAGTCTTAGACAGAAAGCTAAACCAGCAAGTCTTAGACAGAAAGTTGAACCAGCAAGCCTCGAACAGAAAGTTGGAGAAAATCAACTTTAACAGAAAGTTGTTCAACCAGAAAGCACTTAACCAGTATTCAACCAGAAAGTACTTAACCAGTATTCAACCAGAAAGTACTTAACCAGTATTCAACCAGAAAGGCATTAGAACCAGAAAGGGCGTAACCAGAAGGTTCCAAAACAGAAAGAGTTGAACCAAACCTGTCAATGATGTCCATCCATCAAGAATTGGAAAGGGAATCACTGATTGACACGAAGAAGGAAAGTAATCACAATTGATCTGCTTTCCATTCATAGAAGATTCAGTCAACGACCCTACAAGGAAAGAAGAGATATGATTGATTGACAATCCACAAATCAAATCACGCCAATCAGCAAACGGCTAGAATTTTCAAGATTCAAAGCCTATATATGTTTGGAGATTTAAAGTCTGATAAGTGCAAGCGATATATTATTGAAATACTCTCAAGCATTCTACCTAACATCAGACAAAAGCTTCAAACCGTTCGTGATCGTGATCGCAATCACACCTCGATTCAAGTCTGTCTTATCGAGAGAGGAAGGAGATCTTTGCTAGCTAGTAGTTTTCTAGTGGATTAACGTGAAGAAATCCTGTTTTACAGTAGTTTTCTGTAAGTTGTAAAGGGACACGACCCTTATTCGTGCATAAGTTTCAATCAAGTTTGTAATTGAAACTTGTGGCTCGTTCTCAGCGAGTATAAATAAGAGAGTATCCTAGTAGTGGATATCTAATCCAGTTTGGATTAGACCGTGGACGTAGGGGATTTCCCGAACCACGTAAAATAACTGTGTTATTTATTTTCTGCATTTATATTCCAGTTGTTTTATTCACTATCTATCACTCTCATACAAATTGCATTCTTAATCAATTCTCTAAATACTCGACTAAGATTTGAAAGGTTTTCTAATCAAAGAGCACCCACTAAGTCCACCGTTATTCCGCACACAGTACACTGTTAGAAAATAAGATCACTCTTACTTTCTGCTTTGTATTACTCACTTGAGAGATTCTGCTTGGACAGAACAAGATTGATTAGTTAGTCAATCTGGTCTGTCACGTTGGGCAATCTGTAATCCAGAAAGCTTAAGTCTCTCCTCTGAATTAGTCAAGTAAACTGAAAAGTTTGTATTTGGTGTATTCCCCCCCCCCCCCCATACACCAAACCTTGCTCGCTCTTTCGGGACCAACAAGTGGTATCAGAGCAGTGGTTCAAACGACCATTGTTTTGTTTCACAGGGATAAAACCTGCGTGGTTAACTTGAATAGATCTTAGAAAATCTTTTTCATTCACTAGCATATTATCTGCTATGGAGTCATCTGTTATCAGGTCATGCGAAGAATTCTCTATCCAAGTATACAGAGAGTGGAGTTTCAGGATCAAGATGTGTCTCAAAGCTCAAATCCGTATTTACAAATATAAATTAAGAAAAAGGTTCTATTTTTGGCACTTACGAAAGGAAACTGACATGCAACCAATTTTACGCCGACCAGGACTAGGTCCTCAAGTCAAAGAGCCATATGGGGCTAAAAAGTCCTCTCATCGGGAAACCACTTCTCCGCCTTAGACCTAAATGGCGCCCCTGAGCTATAGTTTATTTCCTTCTCTAGGATATCTCACCAGCAGCTTTAGCTTTGTTGACTTCGGCTTGCCTTTGTTGATCCCCAGAGTGGTAGGCATAGGATAGAAGTAAGAGTCTCCTTAACTACATGCAGCGTAAATGTCCCTTGTAATGAGACATGAGCGTAGTAGAGCTATTGAACTCGCTTGTAAATTCTAGTATAGAAAAAGAAGGGAGATAAGAGTGCGGGTGAATAGGAATAGAATCCAGATAGATATCGAGTACGAGTTAACAAATCGAATAACCAAACCAGTCATGTGCAAGATAACAGTACAATTTCTGAGTGAATAGTCTAGGTTAGGAGGAGTCTAGATTGGTACTAATGAACCAACGGGTAGTGTAAATGACCCTTTATATGGGGCATGAACGGTCTAGAGTCACTATTGTTGCTGGGAGTTTCCCTTTTTTCACAGGCTCCAATGAACCTAGGCAACGACATACGAGTTAGATTTTATGACCCTTTAAAATGCATTATTATATTTTATGTAGGTTTATTATTTTATTTTAAAAATAATTAGATTATATAAGTAAAATTTTAATAAAATAAATATATAATATCATTATCAAAATATCATCATAAATATTATTTATTAAAATTACAATAAATTTAATATACAATTTCTATGATAGCATCATAGATTTTGGTGGTCCAAAGATCATAAATTTTTGGGGCAATAAACGGAATTTGTTGGGCCCAACATTTTTTAAGGTTATATATGTGAAGCCAACCCAACCATAAATAAGATGGACCAAGTAAACTCATTGGACCAAGAGACATTTGGAATTAATTTTGACAACTCCAATATTTTTGTTAGAAATTCAATTGCATGTGTTAATAACCCTAGCTAGGGCTAGCAACTCATAATCATCCAATAGAGCTTAATCAAAGCCTTGGAAGATGTGTAATTTTCCTCCGAAAAAATTCATGTAGTAATTTTCATTTCGGGGTAATTGTATTCGTCTCCTACCATGACACGTCACGTAAGACTCATACATATGAAAGTATATACATCAAGTATTAATACGAAAGTATATTAATCATCCTTTCTATTTCCTCATGTGTAGATAGTTTGAAATTACAAATATATAGGGGTGACTTACTCACCACTCCACTCACTATATAAATTATTTAAAAATACTAAAATAAGTCTCAAATTTTACTCAATAGTCATAAAAATAAAACACATTATTAAAATTATTGTTGAATCAAAGTGTTTTTCACCAAAATCATAAGTTTCTCATCTATGCATGTGATCTCTTTCTCTCTCCTCTCATACACACAAATGTATATTAGTGGCTTAATGGATGATTTAGGAATTGTGTAGATAGTGTTGATCTAAGCCATTGTTTCTTAATGATTTAATAAATGTGTAAATAGTGCTGATCTAAGTCATTGTTTCCTACGGGTTTAGGAAATGTGTATAATAGTGGCTTAATTACTTTTTGGTGTTGCATAATGATGCCAAGAATTTGATTTGTTCAATGTTTGCTCAAATGCCGCAACTTATACCAGGTACAAATATGTCAAGTCAACTAATTTGTAGCACTTCCTTTCTTAAAAACATGCAATATTTGATCCGACGCGAATTTTAATAAAATGTATTTGACTTGAGCGACAAAAGTATTATTAATTGTTAAAATATAATTAATTTGAATGGTAGTGAAAATTGAATGAAAGTGAAAATTGAGACCCATAAAACAATATAATAAATATCTAAAAATAGAAGATGCATCTTTTTAAAGAACGGAGTATCATTTTTCCAGAAAAAACGCCACAACTAATTCAGCACTTTAATTTCAGATTGTATAATTCATTCAGAATCCTCTTGGAGGGATAACAATCCCAATTACCAATTACTAGTTGACATCTCTTTCGTAAAAGGGCACACGACAAGAAATCCGAGTAAATAACTATCCCAATAACAATGATTCAGTCTAAAAATATAAAACTTTATTTACAAAGCTATCTAGAACTTCACACAAAACATAACTTTCTTAATGCCATGTCCAAAATTAGTAAGACACGATAATAGAACGAAGATTTAAAAGTTTTGCTAAAACTGAAAATAATGAATTCTTATGTATTTAGAATAGCAAATTTAACTCTAAAAAGAAACAAAACTAGTTGCATAGACAGAATAAAAAGATACATAAAATAAAAAAGAAAATATGACAAAATATTGAAAATATTATAAAACTATAAAAATAACAACCCATACAATCATTTCTCAACACAAACGGAAACCAGTAAACAAACAAATGAAATAAATAACCCCAACAAATACAAACATCACATAAAAAAATGTTCATTATTTTTATGTCCTAGTTTGTTCTTCAGAGTCCTCATATTTTATTTGTCTATAGAAATCATCCCATCACATATCCAGCATAAACTATTATAGATATTATTTCAAATTCTCCCAAAAAGCAAGAAAATGGAAGAATAGAGACATAAAAAAAGAAATAAATGTCCAACATTGTGAGAGTTGTATACGACCTCTGAAGTTTTGTCCCCATACCATGAAGAAAAGCATACGCCAATTTATGTGTTTGTTTTCTCGTCGAGTGTAACACTTTTCATAACTGTTGCAAGCATATTTTGCCCAGAGCTGTTAATAGATTGAGGACTCGCTTGGGGCGTCATTATCCATTTCATCCAATCATTTTTGCGTCTCACTTTATCACCCTGTAAAAAAGAAGAAAGTAGATTATCCATATTTGAAATAAATATATCCAAATTATCAAAAATCACATGAGATTACACAAGATAACTGTAGTGTATATGTATTGTATATAGTTAGTTGCAAGGTTTTGAAAAAGCCTCTACATTACCTGCACTTCAAGTACATTTGAAGCTTTTATAACATCCAATATAAGTTGAATATTGTTTGTCAGCTCCATGACCTGATGGTTAAATTAAATAAGAGTAAAAGCGAGTGAGGAAGAGAAACAAAACAAAAATAAGCAAGTACTTGCAAAACTAAATAAATTATATAGCTGAATTGGTTGGTGCTTAATGGTAAACCAAAATATTTTAAGGTCCTCCGCTACAGCCCTACAAAAGAAGATCTAGAACATAATTATTTATACTCACCATCATCATGAGACACAACATACACCTATACATTCTTAGATAATCATAAAAAAACTTATAAATCTAGTTTCACTTAGCTAGAGATTTCTCAATGATCATTATTGATATGCTACCAAGCCATCTCGCCAAGACAAGCGACCTCAGACACCTGCTCTATTCATGCCTTATCAAAAATATTTTAAATTTAACTTTTAGCTCTCTTACTTTCGTGAAGCCGGCTATTAAATTAATAGAAACCCATCCATCGCCATCCATATTCTGACGCAGGTAAATGTCTTTCACCAAATTCTCGTTACTGCAACACACAAATACATTAGACAAAAATTTAAAAATAAATAAGACAAGAAATATTTAAAAATACAAAAAACAAAATACCTAAAATAATATTCGATTTGATTCACTATCTTGGAAGGCAAATGCGGATCATGCATGGCAAAAAACATCGACGGCATTGAAACCATAGGCATAGACCTAAGTGAATCTGGATGTCCCGGAATATAATATACCGGTGATGCCATTTCTACAAATACATAAAGAAAAATCATCAAAATAAAGTGTATGACAATACACAAAACAATAATTCAAAAGATAATAAGTGATGCACCTGTAAGCTGTAAGGTCGTACAAAACAATAATTCACAAGATAATAATAATAGACGCACCTGTATAAACCATAGGTGCCACGTAAGGTCGTACCAAAACAGGTGGTGGGGGAACGAAAGGTGCAATAGGAGTCGTTCCACGTACGAAAGGTCTAGAACTAGTTCGTTGTTGGAACCCATCACTTTCCCTTTGCTTAAAACTCCGATTACCCCAATCTTGTTTTTGATCACGTCGCCCACCATGATTACTATGGTAAGTCCCATCTCCTCGAGTTATTGGACCACTGTTGTTTCTTCTATAATTACGTTGTGGTTGTGACTCATTTCCATGATAAGATATTCCTCTTTGTCCATTCTTGTTGTTATCTATTTCTTCAACCGGACCACCACCAAATTTTATATGAGTAGTAGGTGCATCAACCAATGCTCGAGGACTTTGTAAAGAACGATTTTCTGGTTCTACAATGATGTGACTCGAGATACGACTAGGCTTGCTAGAATCATGTTTTTGCCGAGAAAGCATAGAAGGTGAATTTATAATGGTTGTGCCAACTTCTTTTGGGGAAGTTAATGAGCTTCCAACCATGTCCTCCTATAACACCAGAAAAGTATTAGATAACAAATACAACAATCATTCAATTTTTACATCCAGAATAATAAAAATACCAAATGATATATGAATGATCATCATATATGTTTTTGTTATCATATTGAGTCGTATGTTTAAAAGAAATCATTAACCATTCCAAAAACATATCATTATAAAATTAGAATAGCAAGAACAAACAATTCCAACACATGATTTAGATTAAAACAATTATAGGCTAGGCAATCACATTAAATCAAAAAGAAAAACCATAACAAGAAAAACAAAAGGCTAAAAATGCAGAATGACCAAAAACCTGTGAGACTGTGACAGAATATGTAGAAGCAGATTTTGGAGAAGCACGAGCCGAATCTCTGAGTGCTGGCCACGACTCGGCACCCATAACAGCACCCGCCTCCGCAACCACCCCGATTGCCCCGTTTGATGGTTTCTTCCACACCGGCTTCTTCGATGCACCACCATTTTCACCACTTTCGAGATGAAAATCTTCAGCTCCAACCGCAAGCGCCGATGAGTCAGCTTCTTTGATAGGTAGAGAATCCAAAGACGTAGAAGAAGAGGAATTCAAAAAAATTTCCTGATCGACGATTACAGAAATCGGAAGAGATGGAGGAGAGGCGGAAGGGGAAGATAGGCCACGTGCCGCCGCCGACCTCCTTGATTGTCGACTCTTAGGAGAATTCTGAGCTTCAAAAGGTGCGGATGAACTGTTTGAGCTCGTTGCCATCCTGAAATTAGGGTTTTCTTCCTCCAACAAATCAGGGTTTTGCTACTCCCAATTAACAACTCAACAAACTCAAAGAATTAGCGACTATTCGAATCTAAATTCCAAAATTTTAATTGCGTTAGAGATATTCCAATAAATCAAAACTCAAAACATGCAAATAACAAATCAAACACTGGTTAGAGCTGATCAATTAAACTAAAACAAAAAAACGAAGAAATGGTAATCAGAAGAGAGAAAAAAACCGAATCGAATCGAATCCAATCGAATCAATCAAAAGAACATTCCAAAAATCGATCGGAATCGATCGAAAGAGAAGAGACGGAGAAAATTTTCTCGCCTCTGAAGTTTCCCCTCTTTCTTCTTCTATAGAGAAAACAACTCTCGCCCCTCTCTCACTCAGTAGGTTTTTTCTCTTATTCTTTGCTTAGCACTAAATATTACCCATTGAATTTCGTTTTTTAATATTTATGAAAAAAAAAGTATATATGTTTATTAATTTACGAAATACATACGTTGTTCAAGTCTATGTCAAAAGTATTAATTAAATACTCATAATGTGAATCGGTCCAATGATTATTAGTCAAGTCGGATTTTTCGCTTGTAAGTTGTACACTTCTTCATTTCTCTAAAATTGTGTGAATTGTGTGTGCCTGTGTGCGTATATCTTCTCTGTGTTATTTTTGTTAATGTTTTAAAAGCCGCACGTCATCCAACTCGTCTCATAAAAAGTTACTGAGTCACTAATTCAACCGATTGAACCGTTTTAAAAAATCGGATGATCTGTAATATATGTAATAGTATATTATATTAAGTTTAATAATTGAAATTCTATAAATAAATATCTTATCTAGTCAAGTTGGTTACAAAGTTTCTCTACCTTAACCTCAGTTAAGGTTCAATCTTTGCTTCTAATATTTTTCAATTTTTTTTTCAAAAAAGCTTAATGAATCCGATTTTCGGTTCACCGGTCATGCCGATTTTTACCGGTTCGAATTGGGTCAATTGAATGACCCCAAATTAATATAATCGGTTCACCGGTTCATGCCGATTTTTACCGGTTCGTATTGGGTCAATTGAATGACCCCAAATTAACATAATCGGACCGGTATTGGGTCAATTGAATGACCCCAAATTAACATAACTGGACCAGTTGCTTGACTGGTTCGCGGTTAAATCGGTCGAACCAGCGGGTCGGGTCCGGTTTTTAAAACACTAATTTTTGTTGTGTTATGTTTCATATATAAATTTATCTCTTTAAGATGATTAAAAGTTAAAACTATAATTATATTTTTGTGTTAGAGTTGGAATAACTCCGTGTTTTTCTTGCTTTATGGTTATCATGGGTTTGTTTTGCTTTCTTAGTAAGTGTTTCAGGAAATGAACGTGTGTTCAAGGCCTGACTTCAAAGAGAAGAATCTGGAACTCCATCCACGTTTGAACTTGGGAAGAAGACTTCATCAGTGTTAAACGTGATTTAGTGCTGGAGTGGGTATCGCAACAACATATCACAAAAGGAGCAACAAAAGTTGTGGACGTCTTCACCGTTCTTGCCACTAATCCACTTCTTGAAGTAGTTGAGAAAATCAAGGAGAAGAAGTGTACAAGTACGAGAGTCCCAACGGTGTACAAATACACCCTTTGAGAGAGTTTAGAATAGTCGTTGCCTTCACTCTATTTTTACGTAGATATTCTTTCAATCTCATTAATCTATTATTGAGATTGTATTTTCATAGGGTAGCGATAGATAGTGATCATCTACTATCTGTAACTATCTTGTTTTTGTTTTTAATAATATTTTTAGTCGTGAGACTCGCGTAGGTATATCTTAAACCCATGCAAAAATATACAGAGTGTTCTTTCTATTTCCTTACTGTTTGGTTGATTGTTTATACAACATAAACTCTCTGTTGCCGAAGTTGTTGTTACAACACATGCTCATACGGTTGAGATACACTTTCAAGTGGTATCAGAGTCTCCACTCAACACACTGAGTGAGGTCCTGACGAGTATCTCAACTGCTGTTTCGACATGGATCCAAATAGCATTGGAACGATCAGACCGTCTGTTCTCGATGGATCAAATTACTCCTACTGGAAGACCAAAATACGGGCCCACATCAAGTCAATTGATAGGAGAGCATGGCTTTCTGTGGAAAAAGGATGGTCTCCTCCCAAGACCACGGATGCTCAAGGCGATGTTATCCTAACACCTCCTAAGCAGTGGACGAAAGATCAAAATGATGTTGCCACATATGATGACCGTGCGTTAAACGCCATTTACTCTTGTGTTGATGTTAACATCTTCAAACTTATCAAGAATTGTGCTTGCGCTAAAGATACCTGAGATATTCTCCAAAGGCATTGTGAAGGAGACACAAGTATTAATGAATCTCGCTTACGTATTCTTACCTCAAAATTCGAAAACATGCGAATGGAGGAGGAAGAGAATATTAGCGATTATACGAAGAGGATACTTGACATCGCCAATGAATGTCATGATCTGGGTGATCCTCTAAGTAACAAAGTACTTGTGTCCAAGGCCTTGAGAACTCTACCGTCAAGGTTTGATATAAAGGTCACTGCCTTCGAAACATCAAGAAATGTTGCTGCAACAGAATTCATGGATCTCATGAATGCTTTAAAAACGTATGAGATGAACCTAGAGGAGAAGGGACCAGCAAGCAAAAAGAAGGCTATAGCACTTACGGCTGCATCTTCAAGTGAAAGCAGGATCAAGGAAATCATGGACGTGACCTACGAGGATGAGCTAGATCTGGAAGAAATCAAAGAAGGAGATGGTGTCTCCTTGATCACACGCAAATTCAATTCTATGATAAGGAAAATGAACCAAGGCCAGTACGCTCCAAAACCTAGAGAATCTAAGTCTTAGAAAGTCGAGTATCAACCACCCAAAGGGAGAGAAGCCAATCAGCCGATGAATTTTCGAAAATCCTACTCCAGTGAAGGACTTAAACGCGAGACATTTGACTTTGATAAAGTCCAGTGCAAGGAGTGTAAAGGATTTGGACATTTCGAAAGGGAATGTGCAAATACGATGAGAAAACGTGGAAAATCCTATTGGGTGTCATGGAGTGAGGATGAGGCAGAATTCTTCTCCAACCTTGATCGAACAAGCGATGATGAGGAGAGCGAGAAATGTGTTGTGCCAACAACTGAGGAGAAAACACTTCATACCTCATATACGGAAATGGAACACAGGAACCTACAAACTTGAAGAATTGATAAGCTAACAACAAAACAACACCAAATGTCTTGGTTATTGTTTCAACTTATTTTAATCTGTCAGTACGTGACATTATTTAGACCAGACCCACTGTCCGATAAATGGACTCAGTATCGGGCACGAGGAATATTTCCAGCCGATATACTTCCAATTTATTGTATTAAATTGCTCGCAAGAGTACGAGTTCGTTGTATATTAATAAGTTAACCCTAAGTCGTATTCTCAAGGAAGGCTAAGCAGGGCATATATCTATGTTGCAGAACAGAAAGCAATTAAAAAGAGAGGATTTTAGATTTTTAATCTAATTAATCTATCTAGGCGAAAACTAATGAAGTAATTAAATTCTAAATATAAGAACAATGAATTAAGGAAACTGAATTGAAACATCTTTTGAACTGATTAATTAACATGATTGAAAGATTTATATTACTGAATTAGAAATTAATCAATAACAGAGCAGAAAGAAAATAAATCATAAAGCAATAAAGAAAGTAAAAGAACTCACGGATAGAAAGGAAAAATAATGCATTAAAGTACTCCGGGTTTGAATTACGAACGAATCCACAACTGAATTGAAGAACAAACAAGAAATAAAAATCTAGACTAAAAGTGTTTTCTCTCGTGGTCTAAACCCTAGACTAGAAGTACAAAAACATGAAGTAGAACTATCCGTCTGAAATCGCGCTTGGAGGTTTAAATAGGAGAATAAGATCGCGCCAAGGTAGCGCTCGCTGGGGGCAGCGAGCGCTACCTTGGCTCGCTGTATACTTGACTGAAGTCGGGGGCTAGCGAGCGCTGGGGGATAGCGCTCGCTAGGCCCCCTCGCTGGTTGAGGTTTGGCTGCAATGGGGTAGCGCTCGCTGGGGGGGTAGCGAGCGCTACCCCATTGTTCTGTCTGCTACAAGTTCCAGGGGCCAGCGGTCGCTAGGGGGCTAGCGACCGCTGGCCCCCAGTTCTGTCTTGTCCAGCCCTTTGGCCTAGCAGGCGCTAGGGGCTAGCGCTCGCTAGGTCCATCTTCGGTCCAACCCACAATTTTGCCCATTTTCTTCGTCTTTTGGTCTTGTTTCTCTTGTCAAGGCTCGTTAACCATTTACTGTCGATTTTCACCTACAATGTAGCACTTGGAAAACCAAAACATCAACTTGAACAAATTATGAAACCGTACATACAATGGAAACGAGACAAAAAACGTATAAAACAATTATCAAGCAGGAACAAGCAGTCAGACCTATGTGAGATCAACAACGACTTCAACACCTCCTAAACCATCCAACAAGAGCAAATCGACACAGGTAGGTAAAGGTAAGAAGCGTAGAACATACATATGTCACTACTGCCTTGTTCCTTGTCTTATTAAACCCTTCTGTTTCAAACAATTGAATGATGCTAACATGTTTTTATCAACAATCAGCACAACATAGGAGGGTGAACAGAGCTCCTAAGCAGATTTGGGTTAGAAAAGAAAAGGTAAATTGTCTTGTGGTGTACACTGCATTACGGACAAGCACCTTGGGGTCATGGTACTTTGACAACGGATGTTCCCGTCACATGACAGGCAACAAAGCATGTCTGTC
Organism: Leonotis leonurus; assembly: GCA_026898415.1. Taxonomy (NCBI): domain Eukaryota; kingdom Viridiplantae; phylum Streptophyta; class Magnoliopsida; order Lamiales; family Lamiaceae; genus Leonotis; species Leonotis leonurus. The sequence goes on from JAPKLX010000142.1 coordinate 492,312, forward strand.
AGATTATGAACCATTTGATGGAGGAAATGTGTCCTTTGGAGGTGTTTCAAAAGGAAAAAAACATCGGTAAAGGTGTACTCAATGTATCAGGTTTACCTCCCTTAAAGAATGTTCTCCATGTTCAAGGACTTGTTACTAATTGAATTAGTATAAGTCAATTATGTGATGACAATCTTCAAGTAAGGTTCACCAAAGATGCATGTGAAGTACACAATGACAGGAACATATGTGTTGTAAAAGGGCAGCGATCAAATAATTGTTATATGACCAATGAGACACGATGCTACAAAGCACAAGTAGATGACACTGTGTTGTGGCATCAACGTCTTGGACATACTAACTTTCGTAACCTTGACAGGTTAACCAAGATGGAAGCAGTACGAGGATTATCCAAGTTCAACAAAGTCAATAAGATCATGTGCGAAGACTGCCAAAAAGGAAAGCAAGTGCATGCCTCACATCCTATTGTTCAACATCATGAACAACACTTTGGTACAACTTGCTACTTCAAGTTAGTACATATGGACTTAGTTGGACCTATGGAGGTTGAAAGTCTTGGAGGTAAAAGGTATGTTCTTGTAATTGTTGACGATTACTCAAGGTATACCTGGACTTTCTTTCTAAGAGAAAAATCTGAGGCATTTGAAAGTTTCAAAAATCTTTTTTCCCATGTGTTTGGTGTGAAAATCTCTCGAATAAGGACAGATCATGGACGCGAATTCGAGAATGCACAATTCACTGCCTTGTGCGAAAAGAAAGGTATATCCCAAGAATTTTCAGCTCCCAAGACACCTCAACAGAATGGGGTGGTGGAAAGAAAGATCCGAACGCTGATCGAGATGGCTCGTGTGATGTTGAGTGCAAAGAATATAGCAAAACGTCTCTAGGCAGAAGCGGTGAACACTGCATGTCACATCAACAACCGAGTCAACATTAGACCAGGGACATTTAAGACATCTTATGAAATCTTAAGAGGGAGAAAGCCTAACCTACAATATTTTCATGTTTTTGTTGGGTACTCTCAGATTAGTGTTGCGTATAGAGTATATAACTTAAAATTACACACTATTCAAGAATCTGTCAATGTGGTATTTGATGACTCTGCAATTGTTGCGGGAATAGAGGAGGTAGAAGAAACACAACTAGATTGTAGAAGGGCAGACCAAGAAGACATCCTAGATGTTGCTACAACAAATCAGGAAACAAATGCGCAACAGTCAGAACCCGTAGAAACTAATATGGAATATGAGGTTCATAGAGAAAGTGAGAGGAGGGAACCACCTGGGAGAATAAGAGCAAACCATCCAACGTCTCAAATAATAGGTAATGTGCGAGATGGAGTACGCACACGAGGTAAGCCACCTATTAATTATAGAGAAATGGTTTGTATGTTTACTAAGTGTGCTACTCTTCTTGGCATAAGCTAGTTTTAATGGAAACTAGAACCTAAAAATGTGAAAGAAGCTTTGCTGGATGATTCCTGGATAAACGCTATGCATGAAGAATTAAATCAGTTTGTGCATAATGATGTGTGGTACTTGGTTCCTAAACCTGTTGACAGGAATGTTATAGGAACAAAGTGGATCTTCAAGAACAAATCTGATGAACATGGTACCATTGTGCGAAACAAGGCAAGACTGGTTGCACAAGGATATACCCAAGTGGAAGGGATTGATTTTGACTATACGTTTGCTCCAGTTTCTTGAATCGAATCAATTCGGTTGCTCCTAGCCGTAGCATGTTACCTCAACATCAAGCTCTATCAAATGGATGTGAAATGAGCTTTTTTGAATGGTGAGTTAAGAGAAGAGCTGTATGTTGAGCAACCAAAAGGATTCGAAGATCCACACAAACCTGAATATGTGTTTCGGTTGAAAAATGCATTGTATGGCCTTAAGCAAGCTCCATGCACCTGGTATGAACACTTGACCAAATTTCTTCTCATATACGGGTTTGTTCGCGGAAGTGTTGACACTGTTCATCAAAAGGGAAGATTATCACTTACTGATTACACAGATTTATGTTGATGACATGATTGTTGGTTCAACATCATCTAAACTGTTGAAAGATTTTTCAGGTGCAATTTCTAGCAAGTTTGAAATGAGCATGGTGGGAGAATTAACCTACTTCTTAGGTCTTCAAGTGAAGCAAGAAGAAGGTGGAATATTCATCTCTCAAAGCAAATATGCAAAGGAGATGATAAAGAAGTTCAAACTTGAAGGGGTGAAACACATGCGCACACCCATGGGGACGAGTGAAAAAATTGCAAAAGACGATGCTAGAGAGAATGTTGATCTAACATTGTATCGTTCTATGATAAGGAGTCTTCTATTCTTAACATCTACTCGTCCTGATTTAATGTACAGTGTTTGTGTGTGTGCTAGGTACCAAGCAAAGCCCAACGTCTCTCATCTTAAGGCCGTGAAGAGAATCATTAGATATGTTGCAGGAACAACTGAGCTAGGAATCTCTTCTCAAAGGATACCAATCTAAATCTTGTGGGATTTAGTGACTCGAACTGGGCTGGTGATTTAAATGATCGAAAAAGCACAAGTGGAGGCTATTTATTTTTGGGAAATAACTTAGTGTCGTGGCACAGTAGAAAACATAATTGTGTGTCTCTTTCTACGGCGGAATCAGAATATGTTGCAGCGGGGAGTTGTTGTACTCAATTGCTGTGGTTAAAACAAATGTTGAGTAACTACGGAGTTGAGAGTAATAGCCTTGTCATATACTGTGAAAACATTAGTGCCATCAATATATCCAAAAACCCTGTCCGACACTCTAGAACCAAACACATTGACATTAGGCACCATTTTATTAGAGACTTGGTTGATCAAGAGATTTTGAGGCTGGAATACGTGAAAACCGAGAAACAAATTGCTGATATTTTTACAAAATCTTTGGACCATGAGAAATTCATAAATTTACGAAATTCGCTTGGTCTATGTGTTTTTGAATAAACACATGTTCTCTAATGTTTGTTGCATTGTTGTTTCAACTCATTCTTATCATATGAAATGAAATTGATTGTGTCTCTGATTATTGTTACAGCACGTTCCCCTGTAGAGGCTTGGCATTGCATGTCTATATATATATATCTATTTTAAAAGTGTGAGAAAAACTAAAGTAGTTTGGGGGGCACGGCGTTCGTTGCGACGATGCTACCTTACAAAATAGTCTAGTTGCGATTACTTTCGAGGGTGGAGAAGAGGTACACGACATTCGCTGCGACGAGACATTCTCATCAAAAACACCCTTGAATTCTTGTAGTTCCGCACTCATGCATGAAATCTTTGATAAGTCAAGCTCATGTTGGGTGGATGCTGGCACAACATACGAGTCATGAAGAAGTGAAAAATCGTGAAAAAGGGGTAAAAACTTTTTTTATATTTTTTTTATTGTTTGTTTGTTGGTTTTTACGAAAATCTTGGCCCTCTATCTTTTGAAAAACCGATTCTCTATTTTAGTGGATGCCACAAAATGTGTTTGGATACTAAGTGTATTGTTTATCGTGCCCCATCATAACTGCCATCCCAGCGAGTTTATCTCTCAAAAAATAATAACCTCCAGCCACTAACGCCTCACCTCACGTCAACTTTTCTCGATAAACCGCCTAAACTCTTCACCTCCTCCCACCTTTTTAGGAACTAATCATCACTTCTCTCCCTCACATAAATCCATAAACAATACTCTCTCTCCTACCAAACTCAAAATCCAAAATCCACAATTCCCCCCAACTCTTCCTCACTCCTATTCTCCGTCGCACTCTACACCACAAAGCACCATGGCCGCTCCTCTTTCTGATGCCGAGGTGCTTAAAATGTTGCAAACTCTCCGTGCCTCCAACCCCGATGAATTTCAGAAGCTTCAAGCTTCGTTAGCTACCCCATCAGAGAGCCCTTCAGTTGTCACGCCAATTGCTGAGTCCCCTCCACCGGAGAACCCCATTACTAGTGCGAAGGCTACTACACCCACTGGAATTACATCCAGCTCCACCTGTGCTTTGATATTCCTGGCTCTCACTTGGCCATATTCTTTGGGAGTCACCCAAAGTATCCCTATGTGGTTACCCATGCCCATGGATTCAGAGGGCTAGAGACCTTGTTATCTTGTTTTTGGTGTGTTTTTAGTCATTGTGTCATTAAGTCTAGTCATTAATTTATGTTGTTTTCGTGTTTTTTTAGTTTGTATCACGCCATTTTCCTTTGTTTTCATGTTTGGTCTAGGATGATGAGATGAAGGAAGGATTGGAGTTGAGAAGGTGCCAAGTATGCTATAGATGCAAAGCCGAGCAAAGTAGAATGAGCTGAAGAGTGCACGGGAGGAGGAACGAATCGAAGGAGGTAAACCTGCAACCCAGCGGGTTCTAGCTATCCAGTGCTCGCTAGGTTGTAGAGCTTAGAAATTCAGAGAGTATGGGCCAGCGGCCGCTAGGCCTACATATTTTGTGCACCAACGAGGGAAAGCCAGCGGCCGCTGGCTGCGTTTAAAGAGCGGCTATTTCAGCGGGTTTTTAAGTAGAAAAACGGGTCATTTGCCTATCTATCATTAGTTAGACTCTTAGAAACTCTCAAGAACACTTTGTACTTGCTGATTTTGTTGATTTTGCTTGGATTGAAGTTGTTCCAACTCAGATTGTGAAGTAATCTAGTAAGTTCATTTTTATGGATCTTTCTATGGTTTTTATTTCTATTTCTATGGTTGGCTAGACTTATATCTAGGGTTGGGTGATCTCTCCTACAATTTAATGCTTTAATTCAATCTCTCTTGGTTGTTTAATCCGTGCTTTATTGAGTTTCATGCTTGATCAACATGTATATCTCAAACATAGTGAAATAGATTGATGAATTATTTCCATATCTAATTTTGATTAAACAACTTTCCTTTGTAATCGGTAATGTAAGAAGGATTTCATGTAGAGATTGATATTCTATTAAGTGTGGTTTGGATACATGAGTAAAAATCACCGACTAGCAAACGAACACGAAAGTGACTGGCTAGGCAATTTTAGGAGAATTCAATTGAAGCATGAATTTATGATTGAATGAAGTGTTAAGTGTAGATTGAATATTATCTAAGTCCTGGGCTTTAATCCATCAATGCAACCCTATTTCTTCGTATTTGTTAGCTTGTTAATCACCATCTCTTAATCTTATTTAGAGTGTTTAGGAATTTGTTTGTAGCATTCAAGTTTTTATGATTAATAGCCCTGCTTAGTCTTCCATGTCTAGCGTCAACTTACTACGTACTATAGACCTCGTCCAATTGCAAGAACTTAGATACATGTTTTAGGTCGAACAAATTTTGGCGCCGTTGTCGGGGAAGGCTATAGGCATATTGATTGTTAGTACTTGTTCATTTGTTTTGGTCATTGATTGTGTTTTGTTGATGAGTTTCGTGTTGTGGAGTTGTTTGTGATTGTTGATATCTGTGTTGTAATTGTACTTTTTTATTTCTTGTTGTTAGGTGTTTCCTCCCGCAAGTTGCGTTTGATTTCTCTTTTGTGGTGGTAGGTTGTGCATGCACGGTCGCCGAAGTCTGAATAGAAGATTGACACCCGTGTTGGATAACGTGCATTGCAGGTGGTAATTATACATCATCAACCTGGACGGATGAACAGAAACGGGGTTCAGTTGGATTTGGGTTATCAATCAGATCATTCGGGAGCACACATTCGTAGGACTCTGAGACTGACTGGAGTGAATCGAGTTCACGAACAGTCATGGCAGCCCGGCAGATTAGAGAGCTTGCTAGGTCGGTGATTGGAGCTTCGGCATCACCGATCGTGTTGGGAGAAGCAGCTCGAAATTATGAGCTAAAAAATATTCACTTCAGTCAACTACCGTCTTTCTACGACATGCCGATATGGAAGACACATTGAAATTCATCAGGGAGTTCTATGCCATCGTTCAAATCTTCCCTCTTGGAGGTTTGAATGAAGATCAGTTGAAGATGCGTTGCTTTTCCTACATGCTGAAGGATAGAGCCAAGACATGGTTCATGTCGTTGGCACCCAATTCGCTGCAGAACAGGAATCAGGTATCCGAGAAGTTTATGTCGAAGTGGTACCCAAATTAGAAGACGCAAGAAGTGAGGTCACAACTGGTGCCTTTGACGCAGATGGATGGAGAGCTTCTTCACGAGGCTTGAGAAAGATTCAAGGGCCTCCAGATGCAGTGCCCTCATCATAATCTTTCTCTGGAGCTACTAAACCAATTCTTTTACGAGAGTCTCCACCAGAACTTTCAGTACATGATGGACAATGTAGCCAGAGGGGATATTGGGAACAAGACTGCCGAAGAACTGACGGAGATCTTTGAGAATATGGTTGGAAACTCACAGCAGAGAAACTCGAGAGGCCTGAAGAAGAAAGTTAATAAGGCTTCATGAAGCAATGATATGGTGAGGCAGTTGGCGGAACTCACTAGGCAAGTTTAAGATGACCGAACTGCGGATGAGCAACCACAAAAAACTGCGGGAAATAAGACTTGTGGCATCTCTAGAGAGTTTGGGCATGGAGCCATTGTGTTGGGAACCCTCACCAAATTTTATTTTGATGATGTTCCTTCGGAACACACTTAGATTTATTTTTTGCTTTTTAGATCAGCCTGCTCAACCTGTAACCGGGAGATCACTTTCTTCATAAGTGAACCTGATAGGGAGCAAGCCTGTCTTTTGTTTTAGACCAGGTTAGCTGATGACTTAAATTGTAAATGACTCAAATACATTAAGTATTATGTCCTATAGGAAGTCATCTGGTTTAGATAGTCTTCTGTTCTTGAAAGCAGACAAGCGAACCTGATGCAAGTAGACAATCTGATGAAGGTCACTCAACCTGGACCAAACCTGTTCCACACCCAGCTGTCTTAAACATCATAAGGAGAAAACCTGGACCAGACCACGTCGCTTGTAGTGAACCTGATTTGACCTGACCAGACCAGCTTGGAGAGTGAACATGTCCCTTAAAGATTGGAGATTATGTAATCCTTAGATATACAATACGTCATCTGAAGTTGTACATAGTCATCTAATATTTCTCGTAGTCATCTGGGTATAAAATGTGTCGCCCAATGTACTTAGAGAGAATTCTATCCTTTGTGCCACGTCAAGAGATCAATCAACTATCTGCTTTCCATAATCAAGAGATCTGTAATGACCCGCTCTTTTCATTAGACCTATTTTGTATCAAGTACGTAGGGAACTCCTAAAGTTCCAATTAAGAATAAATAATAAGTAACAATTTTTTTTAATATTATTTCTCCTCTTATGTTAAATTGAAATGGTTAAATTTTGTTTTACCAAATAAGAGCTTAAGGGAGGATTATATTATAATAATTCGGTGATGAGAATCCTCATAATTAATTAGCCAACTAGTTATCATTTCGAGTTGCAAATATATGTGATGATACGTATTATTTATTATTTTTGTTATTATTTAACATTAAGATATATTATTAGTTGCTATTTATTATAGTTAACCTTCATTGTTACGATATATATATAATAATAAGAACTAGTGTGATAATAGTATCAATCTGTATCATACATCGTTTACAAGGTACAAATAGGCAACCGTTATACATTATATGTATCCAAAATAAGATAATAGATCCAATATGGATCTAATTATATACGTAAGATATATATATACATATAATATATGGATTCCTACACATAAGATATACGTATATTATATGTAAGACTAGATGGATTCCTACGTGTAATATATATATATATATACACATAAGATACAAATATGGATCAGATTTGTAGGAAAAGAAACTAGCGTGCAACTGTTCAGATTCTCCATAAATCAGAAAAGCATTAGCGTGTAGCAACAGTAATTAAATAAGCAGTCTGCTCCCTACTAATTCTAGCTGCTCAGCGACGCTTCAAGCTTCCACCAATCGCCCATGCCTGCAAGTCCAAAAGAATAAGCAAATGCATAAGATTAGTAAAGAATAGGGATTCAATCCTCTATATAAAGGGGAAGGATTTTAACTTAAACCACACCTAAATATCATTCACACCAAAGTGCTGCCGAAATTAAGACTTAAAGAAAAACCTGGAGAAGAGAAGAAATAGCATCTCATAAGGTAAAGAATTCTACTCTAACATTTATTTTTATGCCTCTTAAAGCTTGATTTAGGGATATAAATATCACGTACATAACAGTTTTGAATTGAACTTAGAATGCTTAAACTCTGAATTTAGGTGCTGCACTTTGAACATTAGAAGAGCATGTCATTTACGTAGGAAAAGAATACGTAGTCTTATGTGAATATTGACATGCGAATTATTCTAATCTATAATCTACATGATCAAAAGAAGAAGAAATAAGAAGAATTCACCTAACGAATAAGGAAGCAGTGGTGCACGGCTGTTGCACAGCCGTGAGCTTCCTCCAAACAAGCCTGGACAGTTCCGGACGACCTTGAATGGCTCCGAACAGCCCCGAACCATCCCGAACAGCCTCGAAACCACCCCGGACAGCTTCGGTTGGCCTCGAACAGCCCCGCACGACTCCGGACAGTTTCGATCAAGCTTCGAACGGTTCCGACAGATCTCGAATAACCCCGAACCAACCTCGAATCACCTCGAATGAATCCGGATAGCTCCGGATAGCCCCGAAACCGACACGAGCCATCCCGAATAGACCCGGACAGCCCCGCAAGCCCTCGAACAGTTCCAAATTAGCTTCGAAACCCCCCCCCCCCGAACTGCACCGAATCACTCCGGCCTTGAACCAAAGACCACCCACAGCCCTTAAACCATCCATTCTCAAGACAAAAAAATCCCATAACAAAAGAAGCAAAAATGTATCTGTAAGGTAAAAGAGATTAATCTGGAGGACACTAAAAAAAAAAAAAAAACGCAGAACACAACCTAAATCAACACTTCAAAATGTAAGAGTTAAAGACTTGCCAAGAACACAACATTAGCCGTGATATCAAGATTTGAGTCTTAACACCAATGCACCTCTTAATCAACTGGAAAGAAATAAGAAAGGGATGAGAATTTACCTGAAGTCGACGGCGGCTGGTAGGAGAGGACGCCGGCAGAGGCACAGCGGTGAGAGCAGGAAGAGATCGAGAATTAAACTGAAATTTAGAAATTGGAATTGTCAAGACTAAGCTCCAAACCATAATCAAAAAGAAATTGAAGATGTGTAGCTTCAGAAATTAAATTTAAAAAAAAATAAATAAATAAAGAGAAGGAGGAAGCTTACCTTCTTCGATGGAGATGAGTTCGGTGAGCTCCCCAACCGAGAACAACCGCAACCGAGAGAAGGCAGTCGAGAGGGAGAAAACAGAGACAGTCGTGAGAGGAACTGCAGGAATGGATTGCGGTGTTGTTGCATGCAGTGGGAGTGCGATGCGGAGACTGCTCCGCTGCTGGTTTTGCAAAGCCGGGGAGCCACCAAGGCGAAGAAGAAACAACAGCAGCAGTTGCTGCACGATCTGGAGAGCCCAAGAAAGAGAGAAGAGTGGCGACAGTGGGAGGTGCGGCGTGATGATGAAGGTGCACCGTGGTGGTGATGGTGGTGCGAGGTGATTCTGACAATGGTGAACAGAGATGAGAGGAGAGAGCGGCGAGAGAGAAGGTGGGGGAAAGCGCCTGTGATGAAGAAGAAAGAATGGGTAGAAATTTGTCTAGGTTAAGCAAAATAGAAGGGTCTAGAATTGGACCCGGGTATGGGCCGGATCCATGGGCCGAGAAAAATTAAATCTGCTGGGCTGGGAAGTACATCTAACGGGCTCAAGTTCAGGAAATGCACTGGGCTTCATATTAAATTAATTGGGCTAGAGATTTAATTATTCAGTTGGGCCTAGAAATTCATGGGTACTGGGCCGGGTCTGAAATAAACGTTGGGCCGAAAATTTAGTTATGGAATGGGCTAATTCAATTATCTATTGGGCTGTGTTAATAAAAGTGGGCTCACCTAATTAATCAAATGGGTTAGTAGCATTTTAATAGACTGAGATTTTAAATTAATTGGACTAAGACCAAGAATATATTTTTAAAAGCTAAACTAGGAGATTTAATTTATTAATTAGCAATTAAATTTCTAAATTAGAACTTAATTGATTAATTAGAACTTAATTGATTAATTCAAACTTAATTGATTAATTGGAATTTAATCATAAGAAATGATTAAATTATAAATTATGCTTATGGTGGCAATTAAATTTATTAATTAGCTTAATTAGAAATTATTTGCCTCGAGTTAAGGATCGAGATATTAAATTAGAAATGTCTTTAGTTATATTGCCCAATAATTATTTATTGGGTATAGTAAAATCCCGAATCATAAAGTGACTTAGAAATCATCAAACGACTCCTCTAGAAATACAACTCCTAGACTCGTATAATAGTCGAGTTTTAAAGACCCGAGAATAAACTCTCACATTAGCCAGGAATAGTAATTCCTTACAATTGGAATTAATTGATATACTTGAGTAATATATCTCACTCGAGATTCATATTAAAGGTTTCGACGAGAGGTCGGATCCGCATCACGAGAACAAGGCAAACACCAATCGAGACCATTCAAGTAGGCTTTTCTTACTCTATAAAAATATATGTGTGTATGCTTTCAAATGAAATGAGATATTTTCAAGCACTGTCTTGCCATAAATGTTTTTTTTGATTTATGTATGATGCCTATCTGGGTTCCAGTGGGTTAGCGTCTTCACTCGAACTATGATAATTGAATTCGGGTTCCAGTGGGTTAGCGTCTCCACTCGAACTAGTGTACACAATGGACCGTGAGTCAGCGAAAGGTTGACCGGTCAAGTGTCTGTGGGAACTGGCCACTTTCCCGGCACAAATAACGTTCGGATATGGTTGATTACAAAGAATTAGGACTGCAGTCAAACTAGAACTTTCTCAAGAAATGATTTTGTGAACATAGGTGCTTTAGAGACAAAATCCCTATGATTCACTCGAATGGCTTGACAGTTATATATGTACGTGTGCGATTTCGGCACGTGTCTACTGAGTACAATTTGTACTCAGCCCTGCATGTATTTCTAAACGTGCAGGTTAAGAATGGAGAAGACGTGGATACTAGATCGTGCTTTTTGTCGAACTCCTTAGTAGCTGAATCTTGGGGGTTCTACGTGTCTTCATACACGTAGAATTTTATTACGCGATCCTGCATATTCCGCTGCTAGACTTTTATGTAATTGATCCGAAACTATACTCTAAATTCTGTTATGTAATGTAACGAGCGTATGACTCTGACTTCCCAATTTACGGGATATGTCCTTACTTTATGTTATGAAGGGAATATTCATTTTCTTTCTCTTGTCGTTTATTCCTTTCATTGGTCATGTTCCCGACTTTACTAGAGTTAGTAGAAAGCGGGCGTGACAAGATCTCATCAATTTTTCCTTACAAGGCAAGATGATCAAATCAAGGATTTAAATCTATGATTGACAATCAACATTTAAATCTCGCCAATCAACTCAACGATCATAATTCAAATTCTGAGCCTATAAATGTTTCAAACAACATCTGGAGGGTTATAACACATGAATATACGCGCAATCTTAAAAAGTTGAAACTTTTCCAAGAAATCAACTCAACCATTGAAGCATTCAACGAGGAGATTTCTCAATTCCAGAAATTGTTCAAAGTCGTTTGTGAACGTTATCACAACCAAACTCGATACAAGTCTGTCTTATCGAGAAGAAAGAGAGTTAATATCTTTGCTAACTTAGTAGTTTTCTTAGTGGATTAACGTGAAGGTATTTGTAGCACATTTATCTGTAAGTTGTAAAGGACACGACCCTATTCGTGCACAAGTTTATTTCTAGTTTTGACTGGAACTTGTGGCTCGTCCTCAACGAGTTTATCCTAGTAGTGGATATCCAATCTAGTTTTGATTGGACCGTTACAAAGGGGGTTTCTCGAACCACGTAAAAACAACTGTGTTCTTTACTTTACGCATTTATCTTTCAGTTGTTTTATTCACTAACCATGCACTCGCGCAAACTTGCATTGATTTAATCAACTCCTAATATATTCGTTTAAGTGTTTGCAAAAGTTTTCTAATAAGAGCAACAAATTAAATCTACCATATTTCGCACACTACACATTGTTAGATAACAAGATCACTCTTTTTATCTGCTTAGCGTAACTCACAAGAGAGATCCTATTTGGACAGATTGGTAGTGAACCTAGTCTGTCAAACTTAAGCAATCTTCTTTCGAGAAAACTTAATCTCTTCTGATCAATTAGTCAAGTAAACTGAAAAGTTTGTGTTTGGTGTATTCCCCCCCCCCCCTCCCCCACCCACACACACACACCAAACCTTACTCTTTCGGGAATAACACAATGTGTGTGCTAATGCATTTGAGCCACACAAGGAGTATGAAGTGATGGAACCCGTATGAGGGGGTTCACGAATCCACAAGATCCACAGGTTTCATAAATTATACAAATAATTACTTCTTAAATCACATAGGAGAATATAAATGTGGAATATAATAAATTATACCTCGTCTTACGCAAATCCCCCGCTTGTGGAGAAACTAATTGAATCGTTATCTATCGAACTACAATCCACACCTTTTTGAATCTCCTTCTTGAATCTCCACCAATACAACCCTAGGAACTTCTATTCTATTCCCTGTCTACTTAATGGAATATCGTGTGGGCAAAACTATCTAATAATTTAGGAGAAAAAGAAGATCAAAAATTGGAGCGAAGAACACTGCAATTTTCAAAATATTTGAGAGTGAATCTCAAGGGGGGGGGGGGGATTTCTAGAGTGAGGAGAAAGAAATTGGCTACTTCTTATTCTCCTTTTATAGACATTGTGGGCTAAATAATAGAACTATATTCCCACCTTTATCTGTTGCAGTTACAACTATAATTCAAATTCAAATTTGAATTATATTAAAAGTTAATATGGGCTTGGAAAAATCCATAATTTAATTAAATTAATTTTCAAGTCTACTTTTGGGCTCAATTCAATTTAATTAATTGTTTGGTCCACCTTTAGACTTAAATTAAATTAATTTGTCATCCAATTAATTACTCCATGTAAACGCAATAAAGAACATTTCTATTATAAATATTTATTGACTCCACTATAGGATAAATATTGAACTCATCTTTATTCATTCGAATTACGGACGTAACCCTTTTTTCATTAATTATTTCCCGCATTTAAGATTTATTAAATTCATTAATTAATTGAGTTTGCTGACAACTCACAATTAATTAATATATTTATTTGTGAGTGATCCGATTCAGACCTTTATTATTACATATGGAATAAATTTTCAACCGGCCGGGTTTCTTATGCAATAAACCTTTCTGAACGCCTCACGCAAATTTAATCAACTCGTGTCACAGAGATGCGATTCTGTACGACTGACAGTCGAGTACTTCTGGCTAAGCCAATCACTACCGCCTAAGACATCACTATTTAGAGTTACGAAAAACCCACAAACGTAGATGAATCAAAGTTTCGTATAATCAACCGTCTATACTAATGTCATCGTCATAGATTAACAAATGAACTAATTTCCGAGACCTCGTTCTAAGTATCAGCACGTTAGAATAATCTCACTGTGAAACCTCTCAATATGTATACGCAAAACATGTGTATCCACTTATACATACCGACATCATTCTGTGGGCCAAGGTCAGCTCTCGCATCAAATGATATCGCAACCTTTACCGACTAGACTGTCCAAGTCTGTCTATACTGTGACTTTATATTACAAAAGAGCCGACTGTGTTACCTTCCTTGATAATCGATCCACCACACAGTCTACAATTGTAATAAATTGAATTGCTTGCAATTTAATATATGACAATTATAAACCAGAAACCAATAATAGAAACATTTATTCTCATTAAAGTACAATTGAAAACAAGTCTGATTCATCGTGTAAGCATAAAACATGCTTTGAGGTATACAAAGCCTAACAATCTCCCACTTATACTCAAACATGCTTTAGAGTATACAAATATCTGTGTCGCATGACATATAACTCTCTCACATATACCTAAAGCATGTCTATAACACGTCGTACTCCTAATCCCTCTACATGCCTCTCAAACCTCTTCCTGTTCAAGCTTTTCATGAAAGGATCTGCCAGGTTGAATGATGTGATATTTTCTCTCAATGTGTTTACTCGCCTTGTGGGTCCGAGGTTCTCTCAAGTTTGCCACTGCACTAGAGTTATCACAATAAATCGTGATACTCGCCGGCATACTCGGAATCACATGAAGGTCCATTAAGAAGCTCCTGAGACAAACTGCTTCCTTTGCAGCCTCAGATGCGGTCACATATTCAGCTTCCATGGTAGAGTCTGTGATGTATTTCTGCTTCACACTCCTCCATGTCACGACTCCGCCTCTCAAAGTAAACACATACCCGAAGGTTGATTTCCTTGAGTCCCAATCCGTTTGAAAGTCAGAATCGGTATAACCCAAAGGACATAATAAATCATCCTGGTAAACCAAACAGTGCTCCTTAGTCCGTTTAAGGTACTTGAGTATGTTCTTTACTACTGTCCAATGTCCCTTTCCAAGGTTAGACTGATATCGTGCTACCATGCCTACAACAAAGCATATATCCGACTTAGTATACATCATAACATACATGAGACTACCTACTGCAAAAGCGTAAGGTATCTATCTCATGTCCTCTTTCTCCTCAGGTGTCTTAGGACACATGTCCTGAGAAAGAATAAGTATAGTTTCAATATAGGATTCCTGAGATTAGCACAACATTTACTTTGATATGTCACGGATGACCTTGATCCCTAGAATGTGGCCCACATCTCCCATATCATTCATATCGAATTGACTGGACAGGTATGCTCTAACGTCCGACAACATCATCTTGACACTGCCAATCAATAGAATGCCATCTACGTATAGCACCAAGAAAACAACAGCTTTACCCTCACACTTCTTGTACACATAGCTCTCGTCTGGGTATTGACCAAATTTATAGGACTTGATAACCTGATCGAAGCAAAGGTTCCATGACCTTGAGGCTTGTTTAAACCCATAAATGGACTTCTTAAGCTTCCACACCATGTGTTCCTTTCCTTGAACTGCATAGCCCTCGAGTTGTTGCATATGAATATTCTCTTGACAAGAGAATACGAATAGACTTGAGCATTGCTACTGATGAGAAGGTCTCATCATAATCAATACATTCCTTTTGAGTATAGCCCTTTGCTACTAGTCTAGATTTGAAGACTACGACTTTACCGTCGGGTCTCCGTTTCTGCTTGAAGACCCATTTACTCCCTATGGCCTCATAGCCATCGTGTAGATCAACTAGCTCGTATACTTCATTGTCTACCATGGATTATAGTTCAGACTCCATCACCTCTAGCCAGAGGTGACAGTCCTTATCGTGTACTGCCTCTTTGTAGTTCTAGGGATCCAATTCATCCAGGCCAGGGACTGAGTCAGAGGCCTATCCCACTCCAATGAATCGGTCAGGTTGAGGAACAACCCTCCCACTATGATGAGGCGCCACTGCTGGTGGTACAAGTGTTTGAGTTAGTGTTGTTGCACGTTGTCTTTCTTGATAATTTGGATTAGCTATAGTTCTCATTTCCTTGAGAACTATTTCACTCGTTGACTTGTGGTTGTTCACGTAATCTTCTTCTAGAGCGTGAGTGCTAATCACGACCTTACGATCTCTAAGACTATTAAACTTCTACCATTTTTTCTCTCTAGGATAACCCACGAGCAAACAAAAATCAGTACAAGGTGCCAATTTATCAATGTCCTTCTCTAGCATGTGTGCTGGACAACCCCACACCTTGAGATGTCTTAAACTGGGCTGGCGCCCGGTCCACAACTCAATTGGTGTCTTAGGGACCGACTTAGATGGTACCAAGTTCAATGTGTAAACTGCCGTCTTTAGGACATATCCCCAAAATGAAATAGGCAACTCTGCATAACTCATCATAGATCTCACCATCTTCATAAGCGTTTTATTCAGTCTTTCTGCTACACCATTTTGCTAGGGTGTACCTGGTGCAGTCAACTGGGACTGAGTCCCTGCATCTGATAAGTGGCTCAAAAACTCAGCACTAAGGTATTTGCCTCCGTGATCAAAACGCAAAACTTGATAATCTTTCCATGATAATTCTCCACAAGTGCCCTGAATTCCTTAAATTTCTGAAAGGATCCTGACTTGTGGTGCATCAAATAGACATATCCCTATTTCGAGTAATCATTAATGAAAGTGATGAAACACTACATGCCACCTCTCGCCTGAGTCGACATTGGACCACAAACGTTGGAGTGAATGATATCCAACACATCTTGGGCTCTTTTCCTTTGACCCTGAATGGTCTCTTGGTCATTTTACCTTCCAAGTAGGATTCACATGTAGGGTATGGCTTAACTTGGAGTTTATCCAAAGGCCCATGTTCCACTAACTTTTGAATCCTCCTAAGGTTAATATGTCCAAGTCTTAAGGGCCATAGATATGTATCATTCGATAAAAGACAATAAGTTTTTCTCTTCTTGGAGTTAGTCGATAAGTTAAAAGTTGAAGTTAAACGTTATTTAGGTTTTGCAGATATAGTATACAAATTGTTAATCATAGTACCAAAACAGATAAACAAGTCTATTTTCTTGATAATAACCGAATTATCAAAAGAAACAAAATATCCATCCAAAATAAGTTTAGAAACCAAAACGAGGTTCTTTCTAAAACTAGGTACTAATAAAACATCATGTAAAACTAATACGGTAGAGGCAAACTGCAACTCTACGTCTCCCACTGCAACCGCCGCCACTCGCGTACCGTTGCCCAACGAGATGGAAATCTCTCCATCTCTAAGTGGTCTGGTTCGCAAAAGTGCATGCGAATCACAACAAACATGGTCAGTGGCGCCTGTATCTACTACCCAAGAATACCCAAGAATGGGCAGAACTTGCCATATAACATGATGTTACCACAAAAGCTGAAGATGTACCTTGACTGCTCACCGACTTCTTGTGAAGCAAACAATCTTGTTTCCTATGTCCTTTCTTACCGCACTTGAAACATTTCTCAGTTCCTTCCTTTTTCTTCGCTCCATCCGTCGCCTTCCTCCTCTTAGTAATCTTCGGTACTCTCTTCTTCTTGCCCTTACACTTTCTAGGGTTGTTAGAAGAAGCCGGAGCCGATACTACCAATGCAGTCTTGGGTTGGGCTTTCACAATAGCTTCCACCGTTTGCAGCTCACCCAATAATTACGTCAACGTATAATAATTTTTATTCATGATGTAGTTGACCTGGAATGACTCAAAGCTGAACGGTAAGCTTTGCAGAACGATATCAATCTTAGACTCCTTATCAATTTTCCCACTAAGAGTCTCGATCTCACTGAAATAGCCAATCATCTTCAGGACGTGATCCCGAACCGATGATCCCTCTGCCATAGAGACGTTCATCACATTGCGAATGGCCACCAGCTTGGCCAATCGACTTTGTGTACCAAACATCTCATTCAGACTAAACATGATATCAACGGATATCTTGATGCTTTAGTGATGATGCTGCAAGGCGTTATTTATGGAAGCCATAATTTAACACCTCGTCATCTTATTAGCCTTCATCCACTTATCATATTTAGCCCTAGAATTGGCAGATGCGTTATCTGGAGGAACTGGTGGACATGGTTCATTAAGGACAAACTTAATATCGTCAGCAGTAAGGACAATTTCCAAATTCCTTTTCCAGTGTATATAATTATCCATCTCAAGTCGATTCTTTTCAAGAATCGTTGCGAGTGGATTGAAAGTTATGCTTAACAGAATTGAGAATAAAACAAATAAACTATCATAAATACATGCTCAAGCGCAAATAATCAAAATCTTTAAAGAAAACATGTTTTTGAACAATCTGTTTAAAATTTATCATGAATGCCACGCAGTGTGATCGATTACACAATCAATTTAAAAACGTTTTTACTTGGTCATGCAACTCAACAGTCAGATTACACCTAAGCCATTACCATGATCCTGACACAAAAGAAATTAATCGACTTTAATAAGCCCACAACGGAGGGGTCATATTGCCATCAATTAAATTCATTCAGCCATCTGGAGAAATCTCATCACGTGAACTGGTAAAGTGTGATCCCGCATGTAATCAAAACAAGTTACTTCACGAAAAGACCGTCTCATGGAGACCATAAGTAATCTTAGCAAATTAAATTAATAAAATGCAATTACAATTATCGCTTAGTCATTTGTAATTTTGAAAAAGGATTTTAACAAGGATAATACATATTATGACATATCTAAAATCCAGATAAAATCACCAATAAATTGACATATCAATTTTGACAAGTTCCACATACTAAAGAGTAAATAAAAGCCAAATTAAACAATTAAGCACATAATAAGGCAAATAATTAAATCAATTATCCAAAAATATGATATAATTAACTAATTCCTAAAACTAAGGAATTCAAATGAAATCATCCATCTTCTTCTCTTGTAGATGATCTCCAATTCAAATTTCAAATTTCAAATTTAAACTACGATAAAATCCCAAAATATTTGAAATTTGAATTCTGAAGTCAGATGGGCTAGCCTTGGGCCCATCTTGCTCGCAGCCGGGGTTGCAGAGACATGGCCGAGGGCTGCCGAGTACCTGCCGAGGAGTGGCACGATACTGCACACGCTCGTGCCCGGATCCTGCCCTTGGCCCTCGCTTGTTGCTGCTCATGCACGCACCAGGCTCTTGCCCGCCCGCCCAGCAACCACTGAGGCTGGGCTAGCACCCGCTGTCACTGCGTCACTCCACCTCTGCGCGCGCACGCCCTACGCCAGCGCCCGCCTTGCGCTATGCCGCGGCCAGGGCCGCTCGCTGCCTTTTCCCGCATGCTCAGCGCGCTTGCGCGCCCACCTGGCGCTGGTGCCGCGCGCCATGCTCTTGCCGAGGGCCCCATGACGATGCCATAGCCCGGTTCCGGCCTTCGTTTCTCTTCTCTTTCTTTGTCTCCAACTCAATTACATAATAAAATGCAATACATGGAAAAATAAGATAAATCCTAATCTAACACGGTCAACCCCCGTGTAATTACATATTTTAAGCCACAAACCGGGCATCGAAGAACGAAATAAACGAATAATAAGCAGAATAAAACATATAAGCCATGTAATATCATTATATAATGCTAAAATTAAATCTAGCATCCCTAATATCAAATTACAATCACAAGCAAATAATTAAAAATTAAATCCAATTCATATAATAAATTAAAATCATGTGACCGGCTCTAATACCAACTGATGGAACCCATATGAGGGGCTCACGAAACCACAGGATCCACAGGTTTAATAAATTATACAAATAATTAATTCTTAAATTATATAGCAGAATATAGATGTGGAATATAATAAATTATACCTCCTCCTACGCAAATCCTCCGTTTGTGGAGAAATGAATTGAATCGTTAGCTATCGAATCGCAATCCACACCGTTTCATATCTTCTTCTTGAATCTCCACAAATCCAACCCTAGAAACTTCTATCTTATTCCCAGTCTACTTAGTAGAATGTCGTGTGGGCGAAACTATCTAATAATTTAGGAGAAAAAGAAGATCGAAAATTAGAGCGA
This sequence comes from Leonotis leonurus, assembly GCA_026898415.1. NCBI lineage: Eukaryota > Viridiplantae > Streptophyta > Magnoliopsida > Lamiales > Lamiaceae > Leonotis > Leonotis leonurus. The sequence continues at coordinate 511,927 of JAPKLX010000142.1, forward strand.
ATAACACTGCAATTTTTGAAAAATTTGAGAGTGAATCTCAAGGGGGGGGGGGGGGGGATTTTGATTCCTTCTTATTCTCCTTTTTATAGACATTGTGGGCTAGGATATGGCTTCTAAGGAGAATGAATAAGATCCCAAATAATAGAACCATATCCCACCTTTATCTCTTGCAGTTACATTTATAATTCAAATTCAAATTTGAATTATATTAAAAATTAATATGGGCTTGGACAAATCCATAATTTAATTAAATTAATTTCCAAGTCTCCTTTTGGGCCAATTGAATTTAATTAATTGGTTGGTCCACCTTTTGACTTAATTACTCCATGTAAACGCAATAAAGATCAGTTCTATTATAAATATTTATCGATTCCACTATAGGATAAATATTGAACTCATCTTGATTCATTCGAATTACGGACATAACATTTTTGTCATTAATTATTTCTCGCGTTTAAGATTTTCTAAATCCATTAGTTAATTAATTTTGTTGACAACTCACAATTAATTTATAATATATTTATTCGTGAGTGATCCGGTTCAGACCTTTATTATTACATATGGAATAAATTCCCAACTGGTCGGGTTCCTTATGCAATAAACCTTTCTGAATGCCTCACGCAAATTTAATCAACTCGTGTCACCGAGACGCAATTTTGCACGACTAACAGTCAAGTACTTCTGGCTAAGCCAATCACTAACGTCCAAGACATCACTATTTAGAGTTACGAAAACCCGCAAGCGTACATGAATCAAAGCAGCATATAATCAACCGCATATACTAATGTTATCATCACAAATTAAGAAATGAATTAATTTTTGAGACCTCGTTCTAAGTATCAACACGTTAGAACTTATCTCACTGTTAAATCTTTCAATATGTATACATAAAGCATGTGTATCCGCTTATACATACCGACATCATTCTACGGGCTAAGGTCAGCTCTCACATCAAATGATATCGTAGCCTTTACCGACTAGACTGTGACTTTATAGTACAAAGGAGCCGACTGTGTTACCTTCTGTGATCATCGATCCACCACACAGTATACAATGATAATAAATGGACTTATTTGTAATTTAATATATAAAAATAATAAACAACAAACCAATGATAGAAACATTTATTCTCATTAAAGAGCAATTGAAAACAAGTCTAATACATCGTCTAACCATAAAGCATGCTTTGAGGTATATAAACCTTAACATGAAGTGCAAGTCAATGCTCTTCAAAACTTTCAACCACGACCCAAGTTCGATCCATATTCGAACACGTACAATCCAGGTTACCGGTATCATCCCAACTTCTCATGGAGGCAACAAGCACTGCAAGGGCAACAAATGTCACCTCAGAAAGGGTTCCAATAATTTCCACCACAGCAGCAACAATAATTTTCTCCACAAAAGCAACACTTTACACTACCACAGCAGCAAGGTCCACCTCAGGGTCCACCTAAATCGTCTGTGGAAGATAATCTGAATAATTTCATTCAAGCCAGCCACCAAAGATTTGAGATAGTCGAAGCATCTATGAAACGGATTGAGACTCAAGTCAGGCAACTAGTTGGGACAGTTGGAGAGCTTGTTCAGATGAACAAAAATGACAAGCTTCCAAGTCATTCAAAGCATGCCCAAGCAGTTACGGTGCTGAGAAGTGAGAAGGTTGTTGATAATAAGGTGCAAATGCCGGATGATGAGCCTGATGAGAAGGAAGAAGAGGAGAGCACCCCATTATACCCTCCTAAAGAGGAGGCGAAAGGAGGAGAGCTACATAAGGCCGACAACCCTTATAAGCCTCTTATTCCTTTTCCTGGGCGGTTGAGAAATGAGAAGTAAGACCAACAGTTCTTAGACTTCTATAAGATGCTCTCGAAGGTAAATGTGAACCTTCCACTCCTTGATGTGATCAGAAATGTACCAGCTTATGTTAATTTTTTCAAGGAGTTGGCCTCCAAGAAGCGGCATTTCATGGAGGATGAAAAGATCGTGGCGTCAGAAGTGACAAGTGCAGTACTGAAGCATCAACTTCCACCTAAACAGACTGATATAGGTAGTTTTGTCATCAACATTTCCCTTGGTAATGTTAAGTCTATTTTTAGTATGCTTGATTTAGTAGCTAGTATTAATTTGATGTCTTATTCCATATTCTTGAGACTGGAGTTAGGTAACTTGAAACCCACTAGAATGTCTTTACAACTTGTTGATAGATCAATTAAGTACCCTAAGGGGATCATAGAGGACATACTTGTTAAAGTAGGAGATTTGATCGTACCTGTTGATTTTGTTGTTCTTGATGTGGGTGAAGTGCATGAATCGGGGAATGAGCATACTATTCTCTTAAGAAGACCTTTCTTGGCAACTACTAATACACTTATTGATGTTAAAAATGGAAAGTTGCAAATGACTGTGTTAGGGAAATTTCTCCTCACCCCGTGCGAAGTTTAACTAATAACTGTTCTTTCATTGATGTTATTGATGCCTTGGCCGAGATGGTCTTTTTGCAGGAATCTGATGCCGATGAAAATGTGGATGAGAGTGAAGACAATCAAGAGGAGGACCTACTTCTCGACTCAAGTGTGGGGGTGATGAAAGTCCTGAAAGAAGAAGTTGTGAAAGAACCATTAAGCAGCCCGGTTCAGCTTAAAGACCTACCTAAGCACCGTAAGTATATATTTTTAGAGGATGGAGAAACGAAGCCAATAATCATTGTTGGTCCCGAAAGAGCAAGGTTTGGTGTATTGGGGGGGGGGGGGGGGCCCAATACACCAAATACAAATTTTTCAGTTTACATGTTAAATTATTAGAGAGTTCAAGCTATTCTTAATTAAGAAATTGCTCGGCAGATGACTAACCAGATTGATACTCAGATCAATACCAGATTAGTCCAAACAGATAGCTCTCTAGTGAAAACACTTAGACAATAATAAGAGTGATCTTATTATTTTCAAAGTATTGTGTGTGCGGAAATATGGTGGATTTAATGGGTGCTCTTGTTTAGAAAACCTTAAGGATTAATCAAGTTGTATTAGATGATTGATTGAGATGCAGATTATATGATTGTGCAGATGGTTAGAATAATAAACAACTGAAAGTAAAATGCAGAAATATAAAGAACATAGTTGTTTAACGTGGTTCGGGAAATCCCTACGTCCACGATCTGGTCCAATCTAGACCAGATTATCCACTACTAGGATACTCTGCTTGTTTATACTCGTGGAGAATGAGTCACAAGTATCAATCAATGCTAGAGAGATACTTATGCACGAAATAAGGGTCGTGTCCCTTTACAACAGATTACCTCTACGTTACTACTAGAAAACTACTAGCTAGCAGGGTGATCTCCTTTATCTTGATAAGATAGACATGAATCGAGGTTGGGTTGGTGTGATGTAGTATCACAGTTTGAAGCTCTTAGTCTGTATAACAGATTGCTTGAGAGTATGTTGTCAATATAGCTCGCGTGCGTATATTACTCCAGACCATGGCTCCAAATATATATAGACATTGAATTTAAAATTCTAGCCGTTTGTTGATTGGCATGAGATTGATTGTTGATTGCTAATCAATGATATCCATCATATCTGTTCTTGCCATGTAAGGAACGTTGACTCAATCTTCAAGTTATGGAAAGCAGATTGCCAACGGCTTCTTTCCTTCTATGTGTCAACCGAAGATTCTCTTTCCAATCCCTGTTGGATGGACTTCAATTTTTATGTGGCAAGATGGTATGATGTGTAGGATGATGTCATCTGGTGGTTTGATGACTTTAACGATCTGGTACTACGCTGTAAGCGACGATCTGGTCAGTAATTTGGTCGCTGTCTGTTACAGCAGATCGATTTCTTTTTGGCGTGAAATCTTAGCCTTCATCCTATACCATATATAGAAATGACTTCTATAGGAATAACTCCTTTACATGTTAAGTCATCTCCTAATATGTTCTTTAACAGAATTCACTTTAAATGTAGTGACCTGCTTTACACGTAGAACAATTTAATTAAAAAGAACTAAGTGTGTTTCGAAGGATCATCATCAAAACCAAAAGTACATTAGGGTTCCCAACAATTTCCCCCTTTTTGATGATGTCGAAACCACTTTACAAATATGTCCTAATAACTCTTTTAAGAGTGATCTAGTTTGATGACCAGATTGATTATGATTCGTTATTAGGTTATAACGATTAAGACAGTTTGTATATGTGTTCTGGACAATAGGAAGTTGTCATCAGAAACTTAATGAACTTCATATATAAGAGGCAAGACAGATTATAGTTTATCAAGACAAAAATAGGAATTACAGATCATAATGATATGAGAAAGTATAACTATCTACTTTTCCTCCTCTCCTCTTGTTGCTTTTTCATCTTCTCCCTGGTTTCATCAGATATGAGTTGTACGCTCTCATATATTCCCTCTCTTACCCTTATGTAATATGGGTCTTCAGAGTCTATCTTGTATCCCCTGTTCTCTGCCAGTTGGTTTATGAAAGTGAACAGAAAAGTTTTATCTGGGAGATTAGTGCCTGGTATGGTGGGGCAAGTTCTGAACTCCTTCTCCAAGGTAGTAATTTGAATTTTTGCCTTTGCTGCAGCCTCTTTTATTCCTTCTACCAGATCTCTTGCGTCATTTTGGTCCAGAAAGAGGATAAATGCCTCATTGGGTGTCCCCTCGCTGTATGCTGGCTCTTTGAGAAAGTAACGGCACATTATGAAGCCAAAGCAAAGTCCTTCCCATCCCTCTTTTAGGTTCTCTAGGACCCAGTTGGTCTCTCCTTCTTTAGATTTTGATTTTCTGATTGGAGCAGACGAGAACCAACTGGATCCAGATTTCTTCTTTCTCTTTAGGGGTTGAGATTGGCTCGATCTGCTTGAGGATGTTGTCTTTTGAATTTGAGCAATTTGAGCAGATGGAGCAGATGATTGGGCAGATGGTGTGCTGGAAGTTTCTGGTGCTATCTGCTGCTCAGGTTGAGCCTTCTCCCTTTCATCCGCAGCACCAGATGATTGCAGCTTCCCCTTCGCAACAGATGACTTTTTCCCTTTCCTAGGTCCTTCCCCATTTTCGACATCATCGACATACATCTGGATGAGTGCCTTAAGGGAGATGACCTCTTCTTTCAAATCATTCATTTCTTTCGCAGAATCGATCTTTTCTGTCAGCAAAGCATTGATGTTTAAGTTGGAATCATCAACTTTCTTTTCTAGTGAGGCTCTGGTTTTGAGCAGATCTTCCTTGTACCCTTCTTGGTCTGCTTTGATAATTGCAATTTCATCGAAGAAGGCATTGATCATAGTTTTTGTTGGGTAGCCCAGGTCGCACATTTTTCTTTCCACAAAGTTTTTGCCATCTGATTTAAATTGCCTGAACATGGCTCTTGTGTGTGCATTGGCCTCTTTTACCACATCAGCTGCTATGCCATCAGTTTGTTCCTTGACAATGATATGAACCATGTCTTTTTCATGCTTTGCAAACTCAGTGACAATTTTGTACATTTCATTAACCTTGAGCTGCATTGATCCTAGAGTCTGATCGATCTGTGCCTTTCTCTCCTCTGCAGCAGATCGATCGTCATCCATCTTCTTGCTCAGCTCCTCCAGTTTCAATCTGCATATTCTCCTCAAATCAGAGTCAACCTGGTCAACGTGAGTTTTCAGATGGTTGTTGAACTCTGTGAGAATGCGAATGGCCTCGTCCTGGACTGTAGAGAGCGTCCCATACATGTACTGATCAACTTTGTGAGAGATGAGTTCTTTTACTTGTGCATTGGACAGTGATTGATGCTGAGTCATCAATATGTCCTCCAAAGTGGTCATCTCCACAAAGTCCTCCATCGTGGCTGCGACAGCAGGGGTATAGATTTCATCAGTGAGCTTGCCCCCAACCCTCTGTCCAGCTGGTTCAGATTCTTCTTGTGGTTGGCTGACCACTGCGATTGGAGTCTTATGAGTCATGGTTGGTTCCCCCTCAGCTTGTGGAGTGGTCTCCACAACCTGCTCTCCAGCATCAGCCATGTGCTGATCTGGTTCAGGTTCTGTCATTGTTGCACCCGGTTGGTGAGCATCAGATGGTGCTGCTTCCACTCTTGCTTCCTTAGCAACTTCTTCTTCAATGCTGTCATAAAACTCCAGCATGTTTGCTTTCTCGTATGCAGATCGAAGGTCGATCTGGAGTTCTTCGGCTTCAAATTTTGACATCCCAGAATGTCTGGTTTGTATGTCTCCCTTAACTCAGCAATTGAAGAGGCAGTGAAGATGTTGAGCAAGGTGGCCTCTTCAATCTTTAGGGCATGTATCGACCTTGTTCTGAGCAGGGCATCAAGGACATAGAACTCTTTGTCCTTGATGAGCAAGAGAAATTTAAGGCGTTTGGCTGCTCCATATGTTTCTGGGGTGAGCTGGATCCCAGGAAATGTCCTAAGGACAGAATGATCTGCTTCTGTCTCAAGCATTTTCACCACAGTCTCTGCCCTTTTCAGTTCTTCCTCCTTATCTGTAGACTCCTCTTCTCCCTCGACCTCCTCATCAATCTGCTCAAGGTGTTCTGCAGATGATGGACTGGCAGTGTGTGCGGGGGAGAAATCCTTGGTTTGATTAGGGTCCAAGGATGAGATGGGAGCTACATCCTCTGGTGGTACAGCCACCAGGACCTCTTCCTCCTCAACCTCCTGTTGAGGGAGAGTTGTTCCAGCAATAGCATGTTCGTCGACCTGGACTTCATCTGCTAGTTTCTGAAGTCTTCGTCGTTTAGGTTTGGGTGGCTGGGCTGCTGTGGAGGTGTCAGTGTCAACTGAGCTCGCCCTCCTAGTAACTCTTTTGGTGGGGGTCCTCTCGATGGGTTTTTCCTTTGTAACTTTAGATTTTGTGGACTTCTCGGCTGGGGCAGATGGTGGGATCCAGATGGGGTTAGAGCTACCCATCTCCATCAGGGCGTTTGCAAAGACAGGGTCTGTCACCCTAGCAATCAGATTCGCTGAAATGCCCATAAACATTTCAATCTGGTGTTGGTCCTTTGGAAAGTGCAGTCTGGTGTTAAACTCAGCTATTGTATCCCACTTGTGATGAGTGAAGAAGGATTCCAGTATGAATCTGATTTTGGTTGAGTGTCTTAAACTGCTCCTCTTCACCTCGATCCCAGGACTGCCTCCTTTCAAAAAAATAATCATCTTGGCCTCCTTAGCCAAGAGATCGAATAATATCCTGCTCCAGTTAACTGGTAGGTTAAGCACGATGGCAGCCAGGATCTTGAACTTCTCGGGAGTGACCTGGTCGTAGGACCCGTTGTGGTTCAAGAAGATGCGCTGGACGAATTCAAAAATAATTTTGAATTCAGGAGCGAGTAGTGCCCTGTTGAACATCTTATTCGTGTAGTGAATGGGCACTACCATCACCATTTCCACAACCTCTTGCAGTTGCTCTTCAGTCAGTTCCCCAAGGCTAAGGCCTTCATCTTTCAACTTATAGACATCATTAATGATGTTTATGACGTTGTAGGTGGTGTTACTGATTGTGTTCCCTTTGCTAACCCTAATGGTTGCTTCGTTTCCACCCTTCTCTTCCTGCCACGAGAGATAGAATGCGGCGACTTCTTTGGACAAGAGGTGGTCAGGATGAGAGGTGATGATATTGTGAAATCCTACAAAGAAAACAAGATAGTATATGTGAGCACTTTCCTTCCATCAATGAAGTATAAGTGCCCAAGAGCAGTTTACAGAATATGAAGACCTATATCACAGTACAAGTGAACATAACATGCAGATAGTTAGAAAGAAATTTCTATACAAGTTTGAGAATTTTCAGAACAAACAAGATATACAGCAGTTAATAAGTAAGAACATCTCATAAATGATAAACCTTTGCAGTGTCGAACAAGGTCGAAGGCCTTGTCCAGTTTATGAAAACCGAAGGTGTCAAGTACTGCAAATAGATCTTGATGAATGTAGGGTTTCAGGAAATTCACTTGCTCAAGGAATACAGAAGATTTGGGTGCCATTTTAGCAAAAGCAGAGAGTTTTTCGAAAGATTGAGAGAGTGTTGAAGGTATGAAGAGTGGGTGATAGTTGAACCGCCTTATCAATTATATAAAAGAAAAGAAAGATAAGTAAGGTAATAATATAATTTAATATTCTTCCCTTTTTCAGCTTTTCCCGCCTTTCCAAAGTATAGACTTGCAGTCTATTACCGCCTCTATTTCGCGTATGATATACGCGCTTTTGATTGTGGGGATATGGAGTGGCGCGTGTTGATTCATACTGTCAAAAGTACATCCTTTTTCTTGATTTGGTAAATATCTCATTGATCACTGTTCCCAAAAATAGTATCAATCATCACAAAAATAAAAGATTAGATATATTGTGTCAGAAATTAGATATATGGTATGATTAAGTTGATATAGTCGCCGTATATAGTTGACTTTCCCCATTAACCAAGTAGTGGGAGAAATTAATAAAGGAATATTAATTAATATCCACGTGGCATCAAGTAATCTGGTCCAAATCGATCTCTCGAGCTGTTTGTTAATGCTATCGATCTGTTTATGCCACTTTCAAGTTTTGGACATTAATCTTGTGTGATGATCTGCTAATAATTCCCGGTTGGAATTTAAAACGATCTGATCATCAATCTTCTATTTGGATGATCTGGTGTCAATTCCCAGTTGGAATTTTACATGGCCTGTTTTTTTTTTTTTTTATCAATCTTGTTTATATCGATCTGGTCCTGTCTTCAAGATTTAATAGACCTAATTTACTACAAAGCATCTTGAACCTTTCTTTTGGTAATGCTTTGGTGAGAATGTCATCTCTCTGGACTTCAGTGTGTATTTTCTCGATCTGTACATGTTTTCTTTCAACATGATCTCTTATAAAATGATGTCTTACATCCACATGTTTGCATCTAATATGCAAAACAGGATTCTGTGTGATAGCTATAGCACTTGAGCTATTACAGAAGATGAGTATTTCCTTGACATCGATCTCATAATCTTTAAGCTGTTGTCTTAACCACAATATTTGAGCACAACAACTTCCAGCTGCCATATATTCTGCCTCTGTGGTTGATGTGGCAACAGATGTCTGTTTCTTTGAGAACCAAGAGATCAGTTTATTTCCTAAAAACTGACATGTACCAGATGTTGACTTTCTGTCTAGTTTGCATCCAGCATAGTCTGAATTTGTGTATCCAGTTAGCTCAAAGTTGTCTTCACATGGGTACCATAATGCTACATGGGCTATTCCCTTAAGATATCTTAATATCTTCCTAGCTGCTTCCATGTGAGATTCTTTAGGATTTGCTTGATATCTTGCACATACACCTACTGCAAAAGTAATGTCAGGTCGACTGGCAGTTAGGTAGAGTAATGATCCTATGATCCCTCTGTATTGTGTAATATTGGCTGGTTTTCCTTCTGGATCAGGTTCAATTTTCCCATTGGTCTGCATTGGGATTTTAACTGTTTTGCTGTCTTTCATCCCAAATTTTGTTAGCAGATCGTTGATGTATTTTGTTTGGTTAATGAAGATACCATCTGGTTCCTGCTTGACCTGCAAACCTAGAAAGAAACTCATCTCCCCCATCATGGACATTTGATACTTATTTTTCATAAGTTCAGCAAATTTGTCACATAAATAGGTGGATTGAGATCCAAAAATGATATCATCTACATAGATTTGTACTAAGAGGATATTTTCTTTAACTTTAATGATGAATAAAGTCTTGTCAACTGATCCTCTTCTGAATCCAGAATCTAGTAGAAATGTTGATAATGTCTCATACCAAGCTCTAGGGGCTTGTTTAAGATCATAGACTGCGTTTGCCAGTCTGTATACTTTCTGGTTTGGATCTGCTTCTTCAAATCTAGGTGGCTGTTCCACATATACTTCTTCTTCAAGAATACCATTTAGGAAAGAACTTTTGACATCCATCTGATATACCTTGAACTGTTTGTGAGCAGCATATGCTAAGAATAGCCTAATTGCTTCTAGTCTGGCTACGGGTGCAAATGTTTCATCAAAATCAATGCCTTCTTGTTGATTATAGCCTATAGCTACTAATCTGGCTTTGTTTCTGACTACTTCACCATTCTCATCCCTTTTATTTTTGAACACCCATTTTACACCAATCACACCTTGGTGTTTGGGTCTGTCCACGAGATACCAGACCTCATTCCTTTTGAACTCATTGAGTTCTTCTTGCATTGCTGTTATCCAATCTGCATCTTGTAGTGCTTCATGTGCATCAGATGGTTCAATGCGAGAGAGATAACAGCTTAACAATGCACTTTCTCCATGCATTCTTCTGGTTTTCACACGATCTGATGGGTTCCCAACAATCTGTTCTGGTGGATGATCTTGTATCCATCTCCTTCTCCTGGTCATCTCTTCATCTGATATCTCAGGTTCAGGTTGATTTGTTGGTTCCTCAAATTCAGGGTGTGATGTAGAAGATGATTGGAATGAATTCTCATTAGGATTTTCTTCTGGATTTGGATTTTCAAATTGATTATCTTCTGCAATGACTGTTTCATTGCTTGGTGATCTGTTTTCATCCAGATCATGTAGTGTTGTTCCTCCTTGCTGTATGACTTCTTCAGCAATAGGTGGAGTGTTAATCTCTTCATCATCACTTTTTGAATTCCAGATAAGGATATCTTCAAGTAATAGTTCATTCATTCTTCTTGTAGTCATCTGGTTTTCGGTCTGTTTTTCATCTAGTGACCTGTACTCAACGATAGACTCATCAAAAACAACATGAGGTGTTACCTTCACAATATGAGAGTTCTTATTGTAGACTCGATATGCTTTACTAACATCAGAATATCCTAAGAATATTCCAGGGTCAGTTTTGCTATCAAAAGTTTTCAATTGAGATTTCCCATTATTGTGTATGTAACACAAACAACCAAAAGTTTGAAAGTAAGAAATCTTAGGCTTTCTGTTGTTCCAAATCTCATATGGTGTCTTTCCATGTCTGAGTGTGATAGATGATCAGTTTTGAGTATAGCAGGCTGTGTAAATGGCTTCTGCCCAGAACTTCTTTGGTAGATTGGTTGCATTAAGCATTGTACGAGCTGCTTCCTTTAGAGATTTGTTTCTCCTTTCTACAATTCCATTCTGTTGAGGAGTTCGAGCAGCAGATGTTTGATGAGTTATCCCCATCTTGTTGCAGTATGCTTCAATCTTTTGGTTGAGAAATTATGTTCCTCGATCTGTTCTGATAGAGGTTATACTCATCTCCTTCTGTTTGGTGATCTTATGTAGAAAATCAGGGAGTTTTTCTAGAGTCTCTTTCTTCTTTAGCAGAAAGATAACCCAAGTGAATCTTGAGTAATCATCTATGATTACTAAGGTGTATTTTCTCCCATTTATGCTTAGAGGTTTGACTGGACCAAACAGATCTAAATGCAAAAGCTTCAGTATTCTTGAAGTTGAGTGAGCTGTTTTGCTTGTAAATGATGATCTGATCTGCTTTCCAGCTTGACAGGCTTCACATATATGATCTTTATCATATACCTGATCTGGTAGACCTTCCACTAGTTTTTCTTTTGCAATCTTGTTGATTGACTTGAAGTTTAGATGACTCAATCTCTTGTGCCATAACCAGCTTGTTTCTGATACTGTTTTAGTAACTAAACAAGTCTCGATCTGGTTTGTCCACTGGACAATATATAATCTATCCTGCAGTTTACCGGTAAGGAGTATCTCATCTCCTTCCTTGTTCTTCACAAGGCAATTGTTAGTATCAAATATGATCTAATTTCCATTAGCACTTAATTGACTTACAGAGAATAGATTGTGATTAAGACCCTCTACATATGAGACATTTGTAATGGTGGTCTTGCCAACTTTTATATTTCCATATCCTCTGGTGTACCCTTTTGAGTTACATCCAAAGGTGACCTGTGGTCCTGGCTTCTCTATGTAATCTGATAGTAGGTTCTTATCACATGTCATGTGCTTTGAACAACCACTATCTATGATCCAGATCGCTCCTTTTGCTATCTTGCTTCTCCTTGCATTTTTCTGATCCTGCAATTAATTACACTTAGTTACCCTTCAACATTTGGGTGCTTGGTTATTAGCAAATGTTCCCTTTCGAATCCAGAACATTTTTGGGTTAGGAACAGAAATATAATAGGTAATGATATTCCCATCATCATCAATTTTAGATAAGGAGTGAATTTCAGATGGATGAAATCTCTCTATTCCATCGTTCTTATGACACTTCTTGATAGGTAGGGTCCTGTTGACATTCTTTGTTTGGTTGCCATTTTTATTTGGCAATGTCCTGTTGACATTAGTTTTATGAGCACGATCTGTTTCTGTGTAACAGGCTGGTTGACCATTTGTTTGACCGTACTGCCTGTTGACTGTCTCATTCATAATCATCTTTTGGGGATGACCTTTCTTGTTTTTCAAGTTTTTCACTTGATCTAGTATTTGTTTTCTCTCTGCTACAAAGTTTATGGTACTAGAAGATTTTCCTGAGTGGCCTGGATATCCTAACCCAGATGGGCCCTGTTGTTGCAGGTTGATTAGCAACTTAGCACGTTCATCACTCTTGTAAATCATTTCTTTCCCTTTCTTTATCTTCTCTTCAGCAACATTGTTCCTATTGATGAGATCTTTAACTTTTGAATTTAAGGAGTGGATCTCACTATTCTTTCCCTTGATCTGTTCTTCCAGATCAGCTATTTGAGCAACGAATTGAGTGTTGGCTGTGCTCAGTATCTCTTCTGATTTCTTCAATCTGTCATTTTCTTCTACAACTTCTCTAAACAATCTCTTGATGCTTGAATAGCTTTTGAACATTTCATTTACTTCTTCCCAAGAGTAATCAGTTTGATCTTTATTATCCTGTTCCAGATTGATATCATTTGAGGAATTTGAATAGCATGAATTTACCTCGACTTCATCTAGACCGTTGTCTAGTCCCACATAGCATTCATCCCAACCTTCTTCAACATTAGCAAAGAAGGCTTCATCATTTTCTGATGAGCTATCTGAGAAATGACTCGAGCTGCTAGATTCTTGTTCAGCTAACATGGCTTTTCTTTCATGTTTGAGTTTTTGATCTCTCTTTGCTCTCAACTCTTCTCTTTGGCTTTTGGAAAGATCAGGGCAGTCTGGTTTGAAGTGACATGTTCTGCCACAACCAAAGCAGGTATAATCTGTAGAGTTAGTTGTTTTATAGATTTTACCAGTTTGCTGTTTTGATTCTTCTTTGTTATCAGATCGATCATTGTCACGCTTCTTGTAGAATTTGTTTTTGTTGTCTTTGTAGAAACGTCTGTATTTCTTCGATCTGATCTCCATCTTGTCCATACATTTTGCAATCATTGCAAATTCTTTTAGGAGTTTGTCATAGCCTTTCTCTTCATCTGGTAGAGAAGATTCAAAAGGTTCATCTGGTTTGCTCTTTGCTTTGAAGGCTACTTCTTTGTCCTTCTTAGAGCTGCTTTCTGCCTTTTTGGACAGATGATCTGGTCCTTGAATGCTTTGAATGTCACATTCATGACCTTCAAGGTGATCAAATAATGCTTCTGTAGACAGTTCATTGAAATCTGCACGAAGAGGTTGCATTGCAGCATAGATCTCCCAGCTAGGTGGAAGTGCTCTGAGTACTTTCATATTCTTCTCCCTTTGAGTATATTTGTTCTTATTGAACGCAGATAGTGAATCTCATCTTCATTTGTTCTATTGTCTCGCCTGGTTTCATCTTGAATTCATCATATTTGTTGCAGGCTAGAGACAGCTTGTTCTCAATCATGACTTCAGATCCTAGACACAAGTCTCTTAGGGCTTCTCACATCTCTTTGGCAGTATCCAAATCTGGATTTTGGCCAGATGTATCCCTTTGACTGTTCTAGAAATAATCCCTTAAGCAAAGTCATCCAGGTTGGCTTCGCGTTGTTCCTCTGCTGTGTATTTCCTTGGGTCTTTAGGAGCTATCTGTGTTGTTACTCCAGTTGAGGTGGTTACTGTCACTTCTTCAGTAATTTGTAGTGGACCTTCTTCAATAACCTTCCACATCAGATAGTGATGGGCTTTGAGTGCCATCTTGATTCTGAAACTCCATTCTCTATAACCTTGGATGGAGAATTCTTCACAAGCCCTGACAACAGATGATTCCATAGCAGATAGTATGCACGTGAATGAAAATAGGTTTTCCTAGATCTATTCAAGTTGACCACGCAGGTATTAACCTTGTGAAACAAAATAATGGTCGTATGAACCACTGCTCTGATACCACTTGTTGGTCCCGAAAGAGCAAGGTTTGGTGTATGGGGGGGG
>JAPKLX010000142.1:566212-633474 GCA_026898415.1 Leonotis leonurus
TTGTTTAATTTATGTCATAATTTAATTAATTAGATTAGTGATAATTTATTTAATTTATGTCATAATTTAATTAATTTGGTTTTTTGAATTAATTAGGATTTTGTAAATTACGCGTGCCGCCTCCCGACTCATCCCTCAGGATTTCGGAACCGCCTTCTGCCGCTCCGACGCCGCCACCTCCGGTGAAAGGTAATTTAATTATGTTTAATTAATTAATAAGATTAATTATGTTTAATTATTTATCTTAATAATTGTTTAGGTGAAATTGTTTAGCATTATTAATTATCTTGATTTAGATTAATAATTAATTGTTGCGTATAATAATTGTGCAATTTAGACTAATTTAGAATAATTTATTATAATAATTGTTGCATTTAATAATTGAATACTTTGTTTATATTTAATTGATGTCTAATTTCTTAATTAGTTATAATTTTAATTAATTGTTTATGTTGTTAATTTAATTTAGTTGAAATTATGTATTGTTTTAAATTATTTAATTTTGGTAATTTAGTATAACGATTTGCGTATATATATGACATTGGGATAGACGTAATTAAGTTCTTAAGGATCTTCTCCCCTTGGGATAGATTTTGATTACGTCTTAAGGATCTTCTCCCAACAATTGTAATTGTGTTGTATGGACCTCGTTATATTTTGATATATATGTTGTTATGATTTGATGATATATGACATGCAATTCGGGACAGTTTGATGACATTAGCTGACTTGTTATACCTTCACACAGGGTATTAATTAGATGATTTGGTTATATTTGCTACAATTAGCTAAAATAGTTTAAAAAATCGCATATAAAAATCTTGATTCTACATACAACCCTAATGACCCAAATGTCTCAAATGATCCTAATGTTTTGCATCAAACTGAATAAGCATCAATATATAATTCATAAAATTCAAATCAATGATGTACAAAACATTAAATATCATCGTAAGAATATTCACTCCATCTATTCAAGTCCAAATAATTGGCAAATACTGTCTCGCCCTCTATTGAACTCCAAACAATTAAATTTCTCTATTCAACTCCAAATGATTTAAATTCTCCATTCAGCTCTGTTCAACTTCCATATTCAACTCACATATAAAACAATCTGCTTTCATTATCACGAAAAGTAATTCCTTATGTCCTTATTATCTGTGTAATTTAATAGATCACTAATAGTCTTGCCCTCTCCGTAACTAATTAAACTTTGTTTCTGTATTTCAATAGTACTTATTAACAGTCAGGGTTATAAAAATGAGTCGAGATTGGATGTATCTGCGTTTACTTCCGAACGGGGGATTTAATCCGCACTTCCTTGCTGGGCTTGACGAGTTCTTAAGATTTGCAAGTAGTCAGCCTCAGTTAATGGATGGAGAAAAAATGAAGTGTCCGTGTGTGAAGTGTAAGAATATATACTTTAGAAGTACAGATGTTGTACAGCTTCATCTGGCTAAAAAGGGTTTCACACGGGGTTACGAGATCTGGAGGTTTCATGGTGAAAATGAAATACCTTCATATGCTCAAGAAACACGTGCCGGAACTGATGTAGAACCCGAGAAAGAGTACGGGACATACCACGCGATGGTTCATGCTCTCGGGGGTCCCTCTTTCAACAACCCAGACACAGAGGAAGATCCAAACGCTACAGCAAAGTTATTGTACGAGTTGTTGGACGCTGCCGATCAAGAGTTATACCCTGGGTGTAAGAACCACACTCAGTTGTCTTTTGTAGCTCGTCTGATGACTTTGAAGGCCCGTTCTGGGATGCCACAAAAATATTTCAACGAGTTGTGTGTGTTATTGAATGAGGCATTCCCAGATCACCACAAAGTGCCCATGAATTACTACAGCACACAGAAATTGCTACGGGCAATGGGTTTACCTGTAGAAAAGATAGATTCGTGTAGGAATCATTGCATGATCTCTTGGGAGGGGGATTCCCATCTTGTGAATTGCAAATTTTGCAATGAAAGCCGATACAAAGATAGGAGTCGGGGACGTAAACAAGTGTCCTTTAAGAAGATGTACTACTTCCCTTTAACACCTCGTTTACAAAGGTTGTATGCATCTAAAGCTACGGCCGGCGATATGATCTGACATTCAACCTCAGCTGATGATGGTGTTATGCGCCATCCTGCAGATTCGCCGGCGTGGAAGCACTTTAATGTGACTTACCCGGGTTTTGCAGCGGAGCCACGGAATATACGATTAGGACTGTCAACAGATGGTTTTCAACCGTACGGGCAATCGGGACAACAGTACTCATCCTGGCCTGTTATCCTTACTCCTTACAACTTACCTCCGTGGTTGTGCATGAAAGAACAGCACATGTTTCTCACAGTGCTTGTTCCTGGTCCCCGAAATCCAAAAGATAAGATAGATGTTTACCTACAGCTACTTATATCTGAACTCAATCAATTGTGGACAGTCGGTGCCCATACTTATGACGTTTCAAGAAGACAAAACTTCCAGATGCACGCAACATTGATGTGGACCATTAGTGATTTTCCGGCGTACTCGATGTTGTCTGGTTGGAGTACAGCCGGAAGATTAGCTTGTCCTCGATGCATGGAACAAATAGAAGCATTCTCCTTAACACATAGCCGGAAGCAGTCATGGTTTGATACACATCGCAAGTTCCTACCTTACGATCACCAGTTCAGGAGGAATAGGAGGGCCTTTAGAAAGAATAAGATTGTTGCAGATGATCCTCCGGAGAGGAGATCAGGGGAAGAGATACTTTATCAGATTGAAGATTTGGGACTTGTAAAGGTAACCGAAAATTATGATGATAATAACAAGCGCATCTTAAGACAAGTTACCACTGGATGGCGGAAAAAGAGCATCTTTTGGGACCTTCCGTATTGGAGTTCTCTGCTCATTCGACACAATTTAGATGTTATGCATATTGAAAAGAATGTGTTTGACAACATTTTCAATACTGTTATGAATGTCCAAGGCAAGACAAAAGACACGGCAAAGTCGAGGGAGGAACTCAACTTCTATTGTCATAGACCCCAGCTGATGCGTGACCAGTACACTAATAAATATCCTAAGGCATGCTATACACTTGACAAAAAGGAGAGAAAAGTCTTGTGTGAGTGGGTGAAAACCCTTAAGTTTCCTGACGGTTACGTCTCAAATATGGGTAGATGTGTAGACATGAGTAAACTTAAGATGTTTGGGATGAAGAGCCACGACTGTCACGTTTTCATGCAGCGCATACTACCCATTGCCTTTCGAGAACTACTCCCACAAGCTGTTTGGAAGTCCATAACTGAGTTGTGTCTATTCTTTCATGATTTGACATCACGAAACATAAAGAGTGACGACATGGAGACACTTAACAATAACATCCCACTGATTTTGTGTAAGCTTGAACGAATATTTCCACCAAGCTTTTTCGACTCAATGGAACATTTGCCTATCCATCTAGCCGACGAGGCAAGAGATGGAGGACCAGTCCAATATCGATGGATGTACCCATTTGAGAGGTACTTTATCACATCTGAATCAATTGTGTTTAATGTTTCCTGAATTTTAACTATTGTTTCATGCTTTCTAAATGAATCCTTTCAATACAGATATTTAAGAAAGCTGAAAAATAATGTGAAGAACAAATCAAGCGTTGAGGGATCGATATGTAATGCATACTTAGTGGAGGAAGCCACTGCTTTCTGTTCCTATTATTTTGAGGATCATGTAAGTACGAAACATAGAGAGGTGTCTCGCAACTACGTTGGAGGATGTTCTACTAGTGGGGTAGAAGATCAATCAGACTTGCCTTCTGTATTCAAACTTGCCGGAACTGGTTTTGGAAAAATAACGAAAAGATCGTTGGATCCAAGGGAATATAGAGCTGCGCATCTATATGTACTTCATAATTGCGTGGAGATCGATCCATATATAAAGTAATCTTTTACAAATCATATTATACGACTATTTAATGCAATGTGTGATTTTTATCAACTAATATGTTCTTTTCTATGAAGGGAATACGAATCACATCTCAGACACTCAAATCCATGGATAACTGACATGGACATTGACAAGAAAATGTCTACAGAATTCCCTGAATGGTTTTGCTCCTATGTGAGTCAAATTTTCACTAAGATACTTGAAATTATTTAATTAAGTACTACATAAGGGACATACAACTCCATAACTTGATAAGTATCAACTTCTGTGTGATGTAGGTACAAAATTGTGTAACTGATCCTGTTATGTGGGACATTGCACGTGGACCTTCACCAATGATTACATCATATCATGGTTATTTGGTGAATGGTTACAAATTTCACACGATATCACATGGAACTCACAAAGCAACTATGAGTAGTGGTGTGTGCATAAAAGCGGGTAACTATGGGGACTCGAGTCAGACGGATTTTTATGGACAATTAGTCGAAGTGTGCGAGCTCACATACCCAGGATTACACAATAAGAAGGTCGTTCTCTTCAAGTGTGACTGGTTCGACACCTCTCCGGCCGGTACAAGGGTTGATACACAGTTCAAATTAGTGTCTGTAAATCATACGCGCAGACTTAGAAAATATGAACCATTTGTATTAGTCATTCAAGCTACACAAGTGTATTACTGTTCATATCCGAGTATGAACCAACAATGTAGAGAATGGTGAGAAGCTTGTTCTATAAAGGCAAGGGCCACTATCGATGAGTCTCGAGCGGATGTGTCTACGTTGGAGTCACCGTTTCAAGAGGATGATGACGCTCATGTGGTAACTACTGTTGATGTAGATGATATTACATCAGTTGCCCGAGACGGTGAACATGTAGAAATTGAAGATGATGATGACCACGTGGACTCTGATAATGTCCTCGAAACAGAAGAAGAAGATGACGAGGATGATGAATATCAAGAGGATGAAGCATCAGATGACGAAGAAGAAGATGAAGATGAGGAGGATGACTATGAAGATGAGAATGAGGAAGATGAAAATGATAACGATGAAGAGGACGAAGATTAACACTTGGTGTAGAAAACTTAACACATTCAAATATTACATTATTAATTATAAATGTAACTTGTAATTATATGTTCAATATAAACCTTCTATCATGAATCTTATTTATCTATTTATTTTCAACATAATAGATGTCTTACAGTCGTCGAGAGGATGTGGGGACTCCTCGTGGTAGGGGTTCACGCCGATCACAGCTCTCCCCTCCCTTGGACGGGGTAGTTCCCCGGGCTCATCGTCTGGATATGAGTCCGGGACTGGCGGTCTGAGCCACCATATTGGTGGCATACACATAGGCGGTCCGTCTTCTGGCTCTGACGGTGATGGTCAGATGGAGCGTAGACCCACATGTGACTTTGTTCTATCTGTGAGTGAGCTGGGGTACGTAAATGCAATCACATCTTCAATTTTGACAATTATTTAATTAGTCATTCAAAAATCTAACATAAATCAATCTAAAATTACTTATGCAGGGGATTTTACCCGCATGCCGACCCGGCAGATTACATTTGGGAACTATTTAAGATAGTTCCCAACCCGACTGGCTACAGTTGGAAGCTCACGCCTGAGGACGTGAGACAGCGATATTGGGAGGAGTTTAAGGTTCGAAAATTTACTATTACTTTCAAATTCATTCTTAATTATAACTTATAACTACAATTTCTAACATACATTTTCAATGCTAGAAAAAATTTACTTGGCAACCGGCACTCGATGCCAAGATTCGGGAGCTATGGTATAATAAGATCCGGGAGAGATATAAGGATTATATCTGCGGGATCAAGAAGAGGAGGAATGATCCGCCACCCAGAGGTGGGAAGCCTGGGTGGTGGACTGATGATGTGTGGATGGGTTGGCTCGCTTACTGGTCCCGGGATGATGTTGTGGCCAAATCCCAGGCAGCGAGGCGCAACCGGTTGTCTGAGCCTCAGGGACCGGGTACTGGTCCTATCAAGCATAGGGGAGGGTCCAAGTCGGTCATGCAACGAGTTGAGGAAAAGGTAATAATATACTTCAAATAATAATTATAATTATGTGGTACAATTTTAATTCATATACACATGTTTCAATGACACAACTCCATTGTGATTTGATGCATAGGGTCGTGAGAGGGGAGTAGCTCCCATTTCGTGCATGTTCGACTCCTTTCTGGACGAGCATCGATATGCGGACGGGACATACACCGATCCGAAATCTGAGGCGATAGCGGTAAGTTTTAATTTAAATCTAATATATATATATATATATATGTATTAGATTTACAATATTTATAATATGTATACTGACAAATGTTCATTTCTCGTTTACATGCATGCAGACTGAGGTGTTTCGCCGTGCTGACGAGGAGCGGGCCCAGCTACCCGAGGGGAACCACGATGCAGTCGACATCAACGAGCTGTATCTGGAGGTTCTTGGCGGCCCGGACAAGAAGAAGAGGATGTTCGGCTTGAGAGGCACGGCGAAGGCCTTGAGAGCATCCAGATTCGGGGGATCCTCGTCCACATCACGCGCATCCAGAGACGAGGTTGAGGAGCTGCGGCACCGAGTTGAGGAGCAGGATCGCGAGCGCCGTGAGTACCTTGCTGAGCAGCAGAGATTGGCTGAGCAGATGGCGCTCATGTAGTCTCAGTATGCCGACATGATGCGCTGGATGCAGTCTCAGCAGGGAGGAGGTAGTGCACCCTTCTTTCCCTCTTATCAGCCTCCCCCGTCTGATGCTCCTCCCCAGTTTCCTCCTGATGATGACTACGATTCGTAGATGATACTGATACACTTTACTATTATTTTATTTTATGGTTTGTCGTGGGATGTTACTGATACAATTAATTATTTTGTTCATTATATGAAATCCGCGTTCATTTTGAATTTCATTTGATTGGTTCAATTTTAAATTATTGTTCAATGTTGGATTATGTTTGTATTGTTTGTTATGACACGTTTTAGGTAATGAATAATAAAAAAAAAATTATTTATTAAAATAAAAAAATAAAAAATACCTGGCGACGGACTGCAGTCCGTCGCTAGGTCAACGGTCAACGCTGGTTGGCGACGGACTGCAGTCCGTCGCCAGTAACGACGGATTTAATCCGTCGTTAGCTTTCCGGCGCCGTTAACGTCCTCCGGTAGACTCTGACGACGGATTTTAGTACGTCGTGGCTAACGACGGATTTTATTCGTCGTTAGTACGTCGTTAGCTAACGACGGACTGTATTTTCCGTCGTCTGAGGAGCTAACGACGAACGAAATACAGACGGAAAAAATCCGTCGCTAGTCCGTCGCTAGCCCTCCGGGACGATGGATTTCTTCTCCTAACGACGGATTTTTCCGTCGCCAGAAAGCCTTTTTTTTGTAGTGTAAAGCACGAAAACAACTGCTACTAATATCAATTAGCTAATCGACATAATAATAATACTACGAAATTTTATTATCGCGATTTCTGATACATGATAATTAAGAAGAAATTTTACGGGCCATTACAGTTATATAAATTAACAATTAATTTCTATAAATAGAAATCGAAAATAAAAAACTGAAAATTAAAGTTACTAAAAATGCATATTTGTAACCATTATTAATATATAATATATAGATATAGATTAAAATATTTATATTATAATTATATATTAATCTTAATTGAGATTAATAATTTTTAGTAGGAAATGAGTAATGCTTAGCTGTTGGGTAATCTTATGCAAATTTTATTATTAATTCTATAAAAAAAATGTTATGCTTAGTAAATGTTGATGAGAATTTTTTCCTATCAATTCCATTGTGTAACCGATTTGGTATTAAATTATGTTCAATATTTAATGATATTAAAGATTAATTTTAATTTTTATTATTATATGTATCAAATATTAATTATTATTAGTATATTATAGTCTATATCTCAACTGTATTATTAATTAAATAGTCTAAATATATAATTGAACATTGAAGCAAGTATGTGGACGTCAAACCTTCTCGATAGGCATGGCTTGAGCGCCGGATGGAGGGGCTTTTCCTTATCCCACAGATTATTGAAAGGAGATATGATGATTTTCCATTTGACTGAACCTTGCAAATTAAAGGTGATTATTCTTTATATGGAGTTCATAAAATTCCAATTTGCATCTAAGATCTGGTTTAGTTTATTTTTAACATTTAAGGGCTGATTTGGTTTGTAGGATATGATTGATAGGATATATAAGATTATTATCATTAAAACTATATCTTTCTATCCATAATTCTTCGTTTTCTTATGAATTTAGTTATTTTTTATGCTCATTAATCACTAAAATGCTTGATTATATAATCAAGTTAATTTTGGTGTGATTATATAATCAAACATTTGAGTGATTAAGAGATAAAAATGAATTAAATTTATAAGAAAATGAAGGATTATGGATAAGAATATATAAATTTAAAGATGATAATTCTATGAATTCATCAATCTTATCAATCAAATCAAATCACCCCACTGTGAGCGGATGGTAACATCGTTTTCATTTCGAAGTAGATGTCAGATCCCATCTGATTATGCTTGTCTGTACACTCCAGTATCTTCATTCTTCAATATATAAAAACGGAACTACTAAGTCTAAAACTTGGGAATCACTGCAAAGTGTATATTTTTTCTCTCTAGAATAAAACATACATATCAATTAGAAAAATTAATGATTATCAGTACAATATATATATAAAGACAGTGATTACAATGCAAGTGAAATTTCACATGAAATCTAAAATAATATATTATATATGAAACATCAATTGAATAATTCCAAAATAAATCTAAAACATGAACTTGGCACAAAATGAATAATATTGCCTCTAACATAGTACATCCAGTACATCATCAATCATTTTATTAGTGGAAAGATATGTCTATCAATTCTTGTATGCATTAATTTTTCCAATATCTCAAAGAAATTAATAGTATAAGAAATGAACCTTTTCAATATGTATTTTAACTATCGTGATCAAATAGATAGACATCTTATCAAAGAAATGGATGCAAATATTTATGATAAACTACATCCATAAATTCTATCTTGACAATATACATGAAGTGACTGAATATATTTGCATACATCAATCTTATTTATATATGCAATGAAAAAGTTAAATTAAAAAATGAAATAATTATTTGTAACTTAACATATATTTTTTTTAATATTAAAGGATAAATTTGATTAGTTTTAAATTAGTAAAATAATTAATTTTGTAACTCTTTTATTAATTGACCGATTTAATTGATGACTAATTGACTTATTTATATTATTTTTATGAGTATAAATAAAAAATAAAATATACTTACTATAAATGAAAACCATTATTAAGTATTATATAAATGGTGCACAAATTTTTGTACTACAATTAATTATTTATTTTGCATGCACCAATTAAAGATCAAATTAGTGGACAATTTAAATTATAATTAAATGATATATACATAAATATTGTGTTAACAATAAATTATTTAATATATTTCTTGTAACGGTTTATATTGAATGATAGTTTAAGTTATTTATATTAATTTTGATTTTAATACACTAATTTTATTTTTTATTTCCAAAAACAGAAATTTGAAATCACAAAAATTGAGGTTACTATTTTTGGCGATCCGTAGTATCTTTTACGGATCTTTTAAATGAGTTACAATGAGGTCAAAAGTATTATCATTTTTAATTCTTATTTCTTTTTAAATTATAATTTCATATTTCTCTATTCCCATTTCATTATAGGAGACATAATATTATCAATACAATTGTGAAGTGATAATATTGTACCTTCTAAGAATGTGGTCGACAAAAAATGGTGTAATTTGTTCGATCTTTAATTTTTAGAGTGAATTTGCGATGGTAAAATAGAGAATAAGAACGCGGGATTTACGTGATTCGATCGTTAATTAGATCTACGTCCACGGAGAGAGAGGAGAGCCTTTATCCTTAGTTCTTGAGAGCAAAAAGTACAGAATGTGTGTCTCTAATCTAGCTTTAGAGACTATTTATAGATAACTTTAAAAGTAGTTACAACGGGTCCGAGATCGTGGGGTGGACCAAGTCCATGGGCTTCTGGGCCTTTGGGCCGATGTAACAGGACTCACGGGCCAAGCTACTGGGCTCTATTGGGCTACATCCTATCATAATTCTAATTTAGAAAGAACGGATGCATACAGAATAAGGATTTCAAAGCGTAATAATACGATTAACCCTAATTTTAAAGATATAAATTTATCATAACACAATCTTAATATATTTTTGTCTATTTTAAAATAAAGCCTTGTTTGGTAGGCAAGATATGATAGAATTATATTAAATTATCTTACTAAGTCATGTGTTTTGCAGCAAATGTGATTAATACATCGGTCCGCTATTAAACACTAGGCCCGTACCAAAATCATAATTTTCTCCTATATTTTAATCATAAAGAAGTGGTGAGATTAAAATAATCGTATACACTATACAAATTTAATGTCACGACCGCACTTTACTAAGGATAGCAAAGTGGGGGAAAACCGTGACTATGGAAGGGATTAAAGAAACGGTGATAGAAATGAGAAACATCAATAGCCAAAAACTATATTATATTATATTGAAAAGAGGTTCGTATTGTAGAAATCGACAAATGATTTACCGACATAAAACACATTGGTCAAGATCTGAATATCTCAAGATACAAGAGTATTGGATGTGATTTCATATGAGTCTAAATATCTGCAGCGGAAATAAGATATAGTCTAAGTTTACATGTATGAGGACATGCAAACCCCCAAAAGTTAGAAATGTAACGAAGAGACCGACAAAGCTTCACTGAGCACTCCCTTCCCATCACGGCTCAACCTGCACATTTAGAAATATATGCAGGGCTGAGTACAAAAGTACTCAGTAGACACATGCCGAAAATGCATACATACATATATAATTGTCATGCCATTTCAAGTGAAACATAAGGATTTTGTCTTTAAAGAATATACAAAAGTTCACTAAATCCTTTTTGTGAAACCTAAAGTTCGATTGCGCAATCTAAGTTCTTTAGTAATCTACCATATCTGAAACTTTTATGTGCCGGGAAGGTGGCCACCTTCCACGGACACCCGACCGGTCAACCCGCTAAGATGACTCACGGTCCATGTGTACACTAGTCCGAGTGAGATATCTAATCCATTGGGACCCGAATTCGATTTTCATAATCATAGCAGATATGTATCATACAAAAATCTAAACATTTTATGGCAAAACAATACTTGAAACATATTTTCAATTCAAAAACTATTTGAAAAGAAATAACGTAAATGCGGATAAACACATATATTTTTGTTTCTATAAGAAAGCCTACCTGATTAGCCTCGGCTAGTAAAATCCCTCGTTCTTGCGAGTCAGATTCGACCTCTCGTTGAAACCTTTAAACAAATCTCAAGTGAGACACTAATTCTGAGTAGGCCTAAAATTCTCTAAGTGTGAGGAAATATTATCCTTTATTATTTCGAGAATTATTCTCAAGTCTTAACTTGACTAATATTCGAGTACTTTAATCTATTCTCGTAAGATTTTAAATCAAGATATGATTAATTAAATCTTAATTTCTCAATAACTTCATTAGCATAATTATAATAATAATTCTACATGGAGTATATTAATCTTGAGTCATAATACTTGATCAAATCTTATAAGCTAGTATAAATTAATACTATTAATAATTCTTTTAAAATATAGATATTGGGCTTAACATTACTATTAATTAAACTAGTCCAAAGAATTAAAGTATCAGTCCAACTATACTAACTAAAATCCATGATATTCTCCAACTCTTCCCAAATTTTTGGTCCGACTCTATTCGTCCAACTAACAAAATGCTTGGTTTAATTAACTTTGCACTTGGCCCATTAAAATTATTTAAATCTGGCCTACTAGGATAAATCATATTCTGGCCCACTTAGATTAATTAAATCCAGACCCAAAATTTTATACTAGTCGGCCCAAAAATGTTTGACTTGGCCCACCATTATCCAAGCCCATGAATTAAGAATGCATCACAATCTATTCCTAGTTCATTTCGGTCGCTCACCCTTTCCTTTCCTAGGAATTTCTCCCTCACTCTCTCATCTTCCTCTTCTAGCTCCGGTAAATGCTCGATCGCTTCCTCCCTGGCGATTTCGCCGGTTCTTCCTATCATCTCTCTTCACCCTCTGAAATTCTTCCTAGGTACTCTGTCTAATCTTTCCCTCAAAACTCCCTGTTCGAAGCCTTAAATCGACACTCAGCCGACGCCTCTTCTCGGTGAAGCTCGACGCCATCGCGACCTCCGCTAGGTCTTCTCTCCCAACGGTATTCCTCTCTTATCTATCTATCTTCTCATTTTGCTCTAAATTCCTCTCTGTAATATACATTTCATCTCCCTCCCTTACTTAGATTCTCTCTCAACACACTTTGATAGAAAGGTTAGTGGGTATATAGATGTTAAACTCAAATATTTCAATTTGTCACCTGCATGTTTTCTTAAATGTTGAATTTGTGCTCTTCAATCAAAATCCTAAATCTCATAACTATTAGAGTCTGAATTTATATTCTTTACTGTTTGCTTTGCTTTAAATTTCTTTAAGAATGTGAATTTAACAAGAGTTCTTGGCAAAAGTCCTGATAACTGAGTTAAATTTCATAAATTGATTTACAATCCTTTTTGTCCTGATTTTTCTTTTCTTTTCTTTTTTTTTCTTTTTTTTTAGATGAGCAAATTGGCTCGACAATTGGGTCAGGTGCTCGGTCATGGTTCAGGAAGCTAGGGTGGTGGCCTAGGTAGCGTGTCTGCACTAAGCTAGGTTATGTGAGTTTGGCTTGGTTTCGGGGTGCTCGGCTGGAGCTCTGCTCGACAGAAATATGTAGTTAAGTCTGCCTCCTTACCACTTTTTATTAATTCAAGTATCTCGTATATGATATGCTCTATATTGTATTAATGAGTGCTCTAAAGATCTTTATTGGATCTTCAGCATCAATAAGTTATTGTAATTTCTCATTACTAGTATGATATTTAGTCTAAATTATTGAAAGCATGATTTGAAGTATACGTTTGATTATAGATGGAAAGCCTATTTTCTTAGTTTTGTAGCTTAAAAATTTATGTCTTTCATCATTCTAACATGCTCGGATTTCAATGTGTATAAAGTATGAATCTTTGATGTTGTTCTTTACTAGTTTTCGAAAGAAGGAAAGACAACGAATCTGTTATATCTAGTAGATTGTGTTCTAATAATATTTTTGAACTAATACGTGTAAAAGAGAAAAAAAATGTGAATATTTAAAAGTTAAAGATTGAGTATAGCATACCTCAAGAACTTCTATTTGATCTTGCTGAAGAATGTTATTACAAGAAGTGACTGCCTTCTTTCTCCCTTTGTGTTTCTCTAAATTTCTAAGTGTTCTAGTAGTTTAATATGCTTAGGGAGCCTGTGTGCGCGCGAGTGATGAGGAAGCTTATTTATATAGTGCAGAGGTTGCTAGGGGGATCTCTTTGATATGACATTATCTCACCATATCTTCCTGATTTTTTTTTATCTCCATATCTTTTCCTTGTTTCATGCTTCTAGTATGGCAGGGAAAAGAGGGAGACTGTCAGCGTGGGATTCCTTTCCCTCTGATCTGCTCCAGATCGCCATATTTTCCCTTTCTTGTTTCATTAATCTATACTCTGCTCCTTTTTAAATCAATTGTCTTGTTGGAAAGATTTCTTGTAGATTTTATGTTGGTTCTTCCCTTTATTTCTTTCTTTCTTGTAGACTTATATTCAGATGGTATTACCACCCTGTTTGTAGATCAGTAGGTTGTAGGTGTGTGACTTATTCTCTTTCCTAAATTTATTTTATGTGTTATGATTTGACTATAGGGAGAAACGCACTTCTTGTACTGATGGTTACATATTTTTGTCTTATTGACATGTTGCAGCTTCTTCTTCTATTTATTTCTTGATTATTGAGATTCGTGGTATTATCCTTGTAAGTACAGTAATTGTTTATATTAATTCAAATGTCAGATTTTTGTAAATTTAAGTATTCTTAATTCAAATTTGTTAACTTTTGGCTCCTTTCTCTCGGCCCTGTGTAGGTACATGCTAGTAAGCCCCCTATATATATATATATATATATATATATATATATATATATATATATCATGGGTTTTTGTTAGTAATTCATTTAATTACTTATGATTATGTATGTGAATAATCTTTTGCTATATCATAAATGGTTCTATTGTATTTAATTTTCCAAATCTTTATTCAGAAAATCTTGTAAACTTGTATTGTCATGATGATAATAATAATAACTTCATTGTAAATATGAATCATAAAAAGGACTTTAAATCTTCAATTAACTTTTCACTTTTAAATAATATCTCATAAATTAAGATGAGATTTTTAATCAAATAAGTTCTAATAAATTTGTTCGATTTAAAAAAACTGTTATTATCAATTTGTTGATCGAAATTCTAATTATACATAGAATTTATTCTAATGATAATTTCAATGTGTGTTAAATATATTAGCAAAAGAGTGGGACATTACATTTAATCTTATCATGGTATTTCTTATCTGACTACCAAACATGTCCAAAATGTAGCACAAAAAATATATAATTTTAAAACCTTGGACAATTATAATCTTTGGCCACAAGACTTGGTTTTATAGATGGGTCTGGTTGTATATGAAATTATCCAATTAATTTAAATTTTATAATTTTGGAATTCATATAAACTAATTTTAGGTAGTTCAAGTATTTTGATACCCCGAATTATCCAAGTTATTTTAAATTTATTTCAGTTTTTCACTTATGTAATTAAACCGTTGTGAACACTTACGCTTAGCTTTAGACATGTAAAAAAAAAAAATTAACATTCACAGTGATCAGAACTGATGATAGATAGAAGACAAAAATCAAGAACCATTAATGCTAGCCAACAACACAATTTTATGTTTGTTCGATACGTAAACAAAAACGAAGGAAAACGCGAAGGGCACAATGAAGTGGCCTAAAGTGCGACATTACCAATTCAAAACCAAAAGCACTATGTAGAATTCAAGCCACAGGCGCTTTTGCATAGATCACTAGCACTTTGGGCAAAGGAAATTCAAGGCAATTTCCTACTTCTTATGCAAAAAGAAGAGAGAAAATGGCGTAGATGGTGTGGAATGATGAGAGGTGGAGGTATATCTTCACACCACAAGCTGATCACAATATGGAGCACGCTTTTTGAGCCTTTCCCTTCTTTTTCTTTTGCTTGGGTGGCTGTAGAACAACTTTAATGGCAGCATCAAAAACTGCTTTGACATTCTGTTTTGAGAAAGTGTATGATGAAAGTAGCTCAGTTATATATATCCACATCTTGAGGAAAGTGACTATAGTAGAAACCAGAAGTAGGGAACTCAAATATCATCATACCTCTTGTGTTTTTGAACTACATTCAACATAAGCCGGAGAGGTGATCAATTTCCTCAGTTCCTCTCCCTGTAAGATTTAGAGTGACAACAGTAAAATCTTTAGCCCAATTATCACAGAAGCCAACAATATGTAAGAGAGAGAATAAAAAAGAAGGTTGATATAACCAAAGCTACAGAATTTCACCTGTGCATTGGTGATTGGTACAGAACCTGGATGATTTTCAAAGAACTGCTTATCATCTCGAAGATCTGAATCCAACACAAGAAGTAAATAAACAGCAAAGAGAGCCTTCATTCATTTAATGAATTGTGTCAAGTTTTAGTTTAAGATAATAAAAAGAAGAGGATTAATTGCATAAATAGTTAACACACATCTACATGTTCCATCTCAAAAGTTTAATGACAACATCAGAAGGAAACATATGAACAAATGCTGCAAAACCCATATATGCGCAAAAGAAAGTGCTGACTTCTCCCTATGTAGCACAAAATCCGTCCCGCTAAATACGGCCACAAAGCATACAGTACGGAGATTAAGAAAGTAAAGTGTTGTGTTTTAGAAAAGTAGGAGAGAGGTATTATAAAGGTAAAATTGTTTCCTTTTTGGGAAAGTGACCACTTTTAGTGGGACGTCCCAAAAAGGAAAAGTGGCCACATTTAGCGGGATGGAAGAAGTAGTACGGACTGGTGCATGTATAATAATCTATACAAAAATGAAAATGCAAATGCCCGTCTAGAAAGATATGCTAGAATCTTACAAGCTCAACAAACAAGTATCATGAGCTTAATAATAGGCAAACAAGAATCTTCGATATTGGTTCACGTATACTATTCCTTGGATGTGACTGTTCTGTAGAAAAGTACTAAGCCGGTGGTAGAGAACTTGAAGCAATGCATTATATTTGGCAATATCATGAGATCTTTATGAAAATATAATCCATACCATAGCATTTTGAAATTTAATATCTCACCAAGTTTTGTGCCAACAAGAACAATAGGTACACCAGGGGCGTAATGTTTCAATTCGGGAATCCACTGAATTAGAAATGAAGCAAAACACCAAAAAGGAAGAGGATGATTAATGCAGAAAGTTGTTGTAAATAATTTTGGACAACATAAGGAATAAAAAAGATTAAATCAATGAACCCTTACCTTCTTGGAAACATTTTCATAGCTTGCCTTGCTAATAAGAGAAAATGCCAGAATGAAAACATCAGCTCCACGATAACTCAAAGGCCTTAATCTGTTATAGTCCTCCTGCCCTGTTCCATATAACAATACCATAGGCTCAGATGTTAGAACTGTAAGAAGAAACACAACTGAATATATATATACAAATATGCTTCTAACCATATTGGGAAACACAGAAGATAATTATATAATATGATTTACCAGCAGTATCCCACAGCCCCAGGTTAACAGTGGCTCCATTGACGACAACATTGGCACTGAAATTATCGAACACAGTGGGCACGTAATCCTGTTCCGATTTAGAAAAGGCAAAAATATATGTCAAAACAGATATGGATATTTCAGATAATACAAAGCCTATTATAGCATCATATGAAATGCACGATCAACACAAGCAATTAGCTCCCAGGACTACTAAGGCCCAAAAGTTGAATTACAAATATATGAGAAAATTACCCTAAAATATTGACCATATTATTTCAATAGCAAATAGCAAATTGATTCTCTTACCATTAGCAAATAGCTGCCATGATATTATTCCTACAATTGTGGAACAAAACAATACATGAAATCTAGTTATGTCAAACTCCTGTTTTTGAAAGAAAAAAAAAATAACAATGTCTGCATCACCAGTAAGAGTATGGAAACATAAGATGCCTCTACGTATATTTGTGTCTTATTATTCATTACCCCTAAAAATTCTTATCATTTCGTTATCACAATATATACCCCATTTCATCTACTCCACAAAACACAGATAACAAGGGGGATTTAAAATCCTGTTAATAATTCTAAAATGCCATTAAAATGTCAGTTCATGCAGAATAGGATGGTCATCAGAAAACATCATAACAACAGGTAAAATTTAGCAAACAACATAAGGTAAAAATCATAATTTAGCATATAACACAAGGTAAAAAATCATTTAGGAATAAAAAAGTGAGACCGTAGGGAAGGTATTGCTGGTGTAGGAAATCAAGAGACATGTCTTCCCAACCGCACCATCTCCCACCGTGACACACTTGATGAATCTTGAAGCACTCATTCTTTCCAAACCGAACTATTTACCGCTTATTTCCACACTCTCGCTCTCTATACAATACGGAGGCAATGAAAGACTACACCTAATTACCAGCAACCAGAAATGCACAATGCAGAGGAAGAAAGAGCAGAAACAGAAGCCGGTTTTCCCATTGTTCGTCTCCTTGAAAGCTGGGACATGAAGATTATCTCCAATTCGAAGGCTAACCCTTGGGGTAGCATGTACGGAAGGTAAATGGGGGGATCAAAATCTAGAGAGAGAGAGAGACAATGATAATAATAATAAGTATAAATGATTAGAGAGGAATTGAGTGGCCACCACGAATCAATAAGACCTTATTTAGCCGGGAAATGCTGCCGTTGAACCGCTCTCCTCCCTCCCCCAACTATTTGCCACCTCTAGTTTTGTTTTGTTTTTGTTTTTCTTATTCTTTTCTAATTCACTTCCTTCTCTTTCAAATTCCATGTCATTAGCACCTTTTTTGAGATCCTCATTCCTCTGATGTGCTTGAAAACACAGCACTAAATGTTCCACAGCATTTTACAAATTCATTTATTTATTATTAATTTTTATAATACCCTTTGCTTATTTGATTCATAAAAGTAGCTTAATATTAATGCAATATACATTCACAATACTTAAGTTTTATTTATTTTGATATAATATCACAATCATTTTATATTTTTATTTTAAAAACAATCTAATCATTTTTTTACAGTTACGCACGTAATTTAAGTTTTATTCATTTTCAATAAAAATATATTAAAATACAATAAAGATAATAAATAAATGAATTCCAAAAACATTATCGTATTGGCACAACATTTGGTGATGTGTTTTCAAACTCAGTACAGGATCTCCTTCCTTTTTTCACAAAGCAAACCAGTGCATTAAGTTTTGCACGTTTATGAAAATTTACATTTTCTATTAGGGGTGTTAATTGGGTCAGGTTAGGTGGTTATTATATTGACATGATAACAACCCAATATGTTAAGGCCAAACCTGAATTCAATCTGTTAAGGATATAATAAATCTGAACTCGAACCCAACTGGAATGGTCCAAGCCCGAACCCAACACAAACTCATCCTGAACCCAAACTGACATGTTATTTTTTCAGTTTGACCCAACACGATAACAAACCAATCTGATAACAACTCGATAATGACCCGATCCAACCCGATTATATAAATATATATTAATAATAATAATTTTAAATAATATATTTATATATTTCAAGTAACCCGAACCCAACCCAAAAATTTCATGTTTTTATTGGGTCAACCTGATAAGAACTCGAACCCAATAAAGGTCAACCCAAACCTATTAATATCGTGTTGGTTCGTGTTGGGTTATCGTGTCCAGTTGAAAATTGACAGCCCTATTTCTATACATATGAATAGGTGATTTGCGGTTTCCGTAAAGGGTTGTCTAGTATATATTCTTCTAGTAGTACAATTTTCTCGTATCATTGATTTTACTATATTATTAAAAATGGGTTAATATTAGTCTAAATAATAAGAACTTAATTTTATTAACTTATACCTAATTAATTAAAATTTTAATTTTAAGTATATATAGAAAATATTTAATTTTTTTAAATTTATGAAAATATGAAAATATTTACTAATTCATATTTAAAACTTTTTATCTAATTTGCATTACACTTTGCTACCAAAAAAACATATCATTAAGTAGAACGGATGAAATATTATTTATATAATAACAATAGGTTATGTTTTTTATTGTTCGATGTAACAATAGGTTGTCTGATTAAATGACAATTATGCCCTAGTTTTAATAATGTTGGTATCAAGAGGAGCAGTATTGGTGTATGAGAGAATATATCAATTATCAACTTTGTTTGTTTCCTTAAAAATCAAGGTCGAGAGGTCAACTCAGCTCAATCAAATTAAGCTTGGGTTGGTATAGCAGATCGATGACTCTTGACCAGAGAGTTAATTTCTCGATATCAAATTGAAGATGATCTTGTCTGAACAACAGGGGGTCTGATGTTGTACCAGATCGTGTGTAGAAGAACACAGATTTGTTGGTTGCTTTTATACTTAAAAAATTACTTTGTTAAGATCAAGTGTTCTTTAGAGATTGATTAATATGAACAGCGCGCTGCAAAACAATATAAGTGTAGAATGTAAAGAACACATATATTTTTACGTAGTTGGAGAAACTCTAAGATCAAGTGTTCTTTAGAGATTGATTAATATGAACAGCGCGCTGCAAATTATGCACGTCAATGCAAAACAGTATAAATATAGAATGTAAAGAACACATATTTTTACGTAGTTGGGGAAACTCCCTACGTCCACATCCAATAAATTCATATTGGAGAATCGATTTCTTACTTATTTATATTGGTTGAGTACCGGCCATTAACCTCATAAAAACTAAACATCAATAAGTGTACAATTTATGAATCGTGACCTTACAAGAAGAATATCAAAACTTAATCTCTCGTACTCGTTTTCTTCTCTTGTAGAGCTTCATAAACAAAGTTATAAAAGGTCGGGGCGTAGCTAGGGGTGGGCACTGGCCCCCTGGAATTTAACTTCTTCTTTTTTTACTTATATGTAATAGTAAATTTTGTAAAGAAAATTATATAAAGAGGATACTGATTGAAGTTGAGGTGTTTAAAAGATTGCTGAAACCGAATTATAATCGAAGCATAAGTGAAAATTTTAGGAATCATAATCATTATAACATTTCGATTATAAACCGTAAACGTGTAGCAGATGATTAAATTCCGATCTCAGAGCTTTAGATCTGTGAGCCGACGTTTCTGAACTATCTATTTCTCAACATTTTCTTATAGATTTCATCTCTTATATTAAATAAAATAATAATTTATAATTAATAAAATTATATTTTAGCTTGTTCATTAATGTAAAATATATATATATATAAAAGGTGGTTCCAAAATAACATGATTTTGGAACAAAATTGACAGTACGTAAACGAAATAATAAAATCATGAGCTGACGGTTTGATTAATATTCTAAACTTAACTGTAGAGGTATTTAGTGTGATTTTTTTTTATTTCAATTTTCTTATTGTGTACGCCAGCCAGCCATCCCCCTCTTCTACATCTAATAAGCCATAAGTTAGACTACGTACCTTGATCTTGGCCCCCTCTGAGCTATAAGTCTGTCTAAGCCCCTGATATAAGGTGACTAGAATCATTACAACATTTAATACCAAAGCTTATGTATAACCTATGATATTTAAGAGTGGACTTTGAACATAATCTTCCAAATCTGAAATCTATATCTAAGCAGCTGACGAGCCCGTTTTTCTTGCTCTTTTACGTTTGGTCTTAGATCTAGATCGAGTCATTTTTCTTTATTTTGTGTCTTGTTTTATGTCTGGGAGGACACAAGTCTGGGTTGGCAAGATACAGGTCAAGGTTGCAGGTCATCTTAAGAAAGAGAGAGGTTTGTACATCAAACATCTTGGGCAGTCTGAAGCTCAAGACAAGGTACCGCTCGAGATCACGCTGCAGCCGCTAGGGGCAAGAGGAACACCATAGCCAAGACAATGAGGAAGATGTAAACAACAGGGAGCACATAAGACAACGAGCAAGGAGGTGGGATTCGTGGTATATTTTCTTTCCTTACGCGGAAAAGGAACAAGATCTCCCTATCCTTCCACCAAATATTTGGAGGATTGAGAGTATCTCCTTTACGCGGAAAATCTCATCGAGGAAGGAAAGTCTAGCTGTAAACCATAGCCGCCTCTACCACAAAGCCCAATATTTCTAACTTATTTTACTTAAGTTACTCGCAAGAGAACGAGATCATTATATATTAATAAGTTAACCCTAGTCGTATTCTCAAGAAAGGCTAAACAGCGCTTCATCTACGTTGTTAAATAAGAAAGCAATTAAATAATTGGGGTTTGAATGATTATTAACTAAATTATTAAATTACCTAGGCTAGTGAAATTAAAGGAATGAGAAAATGAATTATCAAGGCGAGAATTAAGAAAGAAATTAAATCCTAAGTCTAAAAACGAAGAATTAAAAGAATTGAATCTTGACATGCTTCAATTTGACTAATTAACATAGATGATAGAATGCGAATCAATAGATCAAGATTAATCAAGAAGGAAGCCACAATAAAGGAACAATAGTAAATAAAAACGAAGCAAATAAGAAAGCTCACGAATTAAATTGAAAATCACGTACTTGAAAGAGTCTCAGGGTTTGAATCACAATCGAATCCGCAATGCAAGTTAAAGAACTAGAACAGAATGATGATTGTACAATAGAATCACGCGTGAAATATATATAGGGAGAGAAGAGCCCGCCTAGCCAGCGCTCGCTACCCCCTGGTTCTGTCTTGGAAAAAAGTCTAAAGGGCTAGCAGCCGCTAGGGACTAGCGGTCGCTAGCCCAACTCTCTGTCTGCGTCTTCATTGCAGGGGCCAGCGGTCGCTACCCCTGATCTCTGTCCCTTCTCTCTTCGACGAGCCAGCGGCCCCTGGGCTCACTCTCGGTCTTTGGTCGTGCTTTTCTTCCTTGTTTCACTTCTCGGGTGTTGTTCGCTCGTTTTGTCATTCCTTTCCTAAAATATGGAAATACAACAACCAAAAGATCATATTGAACAACAAACCATAATTATAATGACTCGATATTCAAGAGAAACGAGGCCGAAAAATGATAAAACAACCCCCCAACACACAATGCCTTGCTTGTCCTCAAGCAAGTCTAGGCTCAAAACGATACAGAGATTTCAAAATAAGAAACGAGTTCAATTATGCGACAACAATCATATTCATACAAATGCTTAAAAATGGATCATAAGACTATACACTAATCACTACCACGTGTTTCCCTCGAATCATGCAACTTCAATCCGATCAAACTCAAAACATACGAGGATTCAGTTTTCAATCACTCAAAGCTAGACTTTTATTTCTTTTCATCCATTCAAACACTTTTAAATCAAATCGCACACAATTTGGTTATAGATAGAACAATGATCATTATGTATGGTCTTCGGTATAAACTGAGTATCCTAGTGTGGTTTTCCATACCCATTCCTTCAACATATTATCTTTCAATTTTCGAGAGGAAGCGGGGTAGAGTTCTTATCACCTTCAAACAACAATTCACGCGATGGAATAACGGCCATTCGAGCCAAATTTCGAAAGAGTGGGTTATGTGGCCAAAATTCATGAGATGAAAACATTTAGAGGTTATCTAAAGTGTTCTCGTGTGGTTTCCCATGCTTATGGTATCCAGAGGAGCAGAAATCTCCCAACTCAATCTCATAATATGCACAATTCAAAGACAAGTCTAGCAATTCAAGCAATTTTATACCGAATCCACGATGCTAAGACTTATCACATCAATCCATCACAAAAAGAGTGCCCGCGATAGTTATGATCAAATGCAAAGCTCATCACCCAATTAAAGACTCACAACAACAATTCATATCGAAGCATAATCAACTAGTTCTCGTCAAAATCAATCACTAATCATGTGGAGCGAAGAAATGCAATTGGACAAGCATGTATATAAAAGCACAAATACCAAAAATACGCCGCATACACAAATTATGCACACCACCCCTCAACGAAAAGATAAGCAATGTCCTCATTGCTAAGTAAGAACACAAGAGGGGAAAGGACTACCCGATAAGAACAAGAATTCTAAACCTGCAAGAGAGACACAAAAACAAACAAAACAACAAAAACTGAAATAACTAAAGAAATTCAACCCGGACACACACAAAAGCGAAAAAGAAAAGCATATTAAACAGCAGTGAGAAGTCACTGGAGATCCGGCGGTGGTGGTGATGAATGATCATAGAGCGCCCAGCTCGACCACTAAGCATTGAGCTCGGCAACCCGACGGTTGTTCTAGACAACCTGCTGGTACTGCTGAGCTGACTGCTCCTGCGCCAACCTCCACAGTCGGGCCTGCTCGGTCATGAGATCGTGGGTGTCGTTCACCCGCTGCTCGATCATCTGCTGGCTCTGACCTATCGAGGAGTGGTACTCTCCAAAGTCGTGGTAGAAAGTACGCGCCTCATCAGCATATGTCCCAAAGTCTTGGGAGAAAGTAGTGAAGTCATGACGAAATGAGTTGAAATCGGTGCGGAATGCACCGAAGTTAGTGCTCAGGGCCTGGAACTGCGAGCTGAGCTCGTCAATGTTGCCGGTGGAAGAAGAGCCGGCGCCATAATAGTACTGGCCAGATGATGTGTCGGCATATCTTGAAGAAGGGCCGACAGGGAAGGCATCCGACATCTAGGCATCGTCGTATGCATCCTCCTCCAGTATCTCCAAGTTGCCTTCGGGAGGTGGAGGATCAGCATCCGCCACAGCGAGCTCATTTGTGTGATTAATCACACACCGGCGGACCGTGGACGGTTGCCACCTATAATCACCCGTGCAAATCTGAGCCTGTTTGAGCTCGAAGAGATCAATCCTCATGCAGTAGATGGTGTTGGGGGGATCAATGTGCTCCGGATCGAACACCTCAAAGTGTCAAGCGATTGCAGAGATCACCAACGACAATGTGGCGTGATAGCAGGTAGTGGCCAACATATTCTTAAACATGTTAAGAATATAGTAGCCAGCACACACCCGAGTGCCCTGGATTGCACTCTGAAGGAGGAACAACTCAGCATGGTTGATCTTGTTGCCCTGTTCCTTGCCGGTGATTTCATAGGAGAGGAACTTGTGCAAGATGCTTAGCACATTATCCCTGATAAAGCCTGCCGCCATCCTACCAGATTTCCAGTTGTGGAAACCCGTAAGGGAAGTCCACGCGGCGTTTGGATTGAAGTGGGATGGCGGGGCTTGATCCCCAACGTTCTTCCTGTGGAAGCCATGATCCTACACAGTTCAGAAATAGACAAACGGCGGGGTACTTCCCGCAATCTAAACGTGCAATATGTAAGATCAGCATGCACCTCAAGAGTTGACAAGAATTCATGCGTGAGAACAATGGAACATTTGTTGGACATGCGAGCATATTTCGTTAATCCTATGATATCTAGATAGCGCTCAATCTCATTAACACAGTGCAAATTAGCCAACAAGTTCCAATTAAGAGTGTGGGATGAAGTTACCTCATGTCGGTTCCACCTTTCGTAGAATTGCCCTTCGAGATGTGTTTCACTGCGGAACGGGCAATTATACTCTCGTTGTAGGTCCTCGGGCTCTTCTTGCTGTGGTTGGGAGGTGCTCGCCGGTTGCTCGCTAGCATGATGTTTGGTGCGAGCCATGGAAGTTGATTAAACGGAGAAGTGGAGGTCGCCAGAAAAGTTCGCCGGAGGAGTGAGGCGGCAGCGGGTGAGTGGTGGTGGCGGTGGTTCCTGAAGATGGGTGAAAGAAGGTGAAGGATGGTGGAGCTTGAGGGGTTGAGGAAGGGGGAATTTAGGGATTTGAAGGAGAGAATTTGGGGATTTTGAGTGAAATAGATTGTTGGGTGGAAAAGAATTGATAGAAAGAGATGGTGAGAATGAATGATGTTGATGGTGAAAGAGATAGGGAAGATGATTTGAGGTGGTGATGGATGAATTTGATGGAAAATTTGGAGAATTGGAGATGGTGGCGTCGGTAGGAGGAAGGAGAAGAAGAAGAAATTGGGGGAGAAAAAAAATTGTGTGGAGAAAGAGAGAGAAAGCGTGAATAAAAGAGAAAAAAAGGTAGGGTTTCGCTAGGGTAGTGACCGCTGGGGGGTAAGCAGGTGCTACCCTAACGCTCTGGTTGGATAAGCAGCGCGCAGGGCTAGCGGCCGCTAGGAGGGTAGCAGTCGCTAGCCCCCTTAGGTTTGTATGGTACAGAACGCGGGGCTAGCGTTTGCTGGGGGGTAGCGGGCGCTAGCCCCTTAAAAGAACATCAATACAGAACATTGGGCTAGCGGCCGCTAGGGGGTAGCGGTCGCTAGCCCTTCTCACATAGGATTTTAAGGAATGGGGGGGGGGGGGGGCTAGGGCGCGCTATACCCCTAGCGCTCGCTACCCGTCCTCTCAGCCATATCTTTCCATCCTTGATTCATTCTTCCCGAACTTCCTAATTCACAAGAGCAAAGTCACGAATTAATTCTCCTCCAACTATGTACGAAATAAAGGAAAGATAAATACGAAACAAGAAACAAAAATAGGGAAAAACATAAAGGAAAGAACGCTTGTTTAACGTCATTAGCTCGACGGAATAGTAGCTCAAGTGGAGGTTGGATCTTCAACCGGTGTCGACTCCACCGTGAAGTTGGTAGGCATTCTCTCGATGTACGGCTTCACTCGATGCCCATTCACAACAAATGAGTCATTGACTCATTCTTTAGCAATCTCTACTGACCCATACAGTTTCACGTCCATCACCACAAATGGGCCGCTCCATCTTGATTTCAACTTCCCGAGAAATAGTTTCAACCGGGAATTGAACAACAATACCTTCATGTCGGGTTTTAAATCTTTGTGTAGGATCCTCCAATCGTGAATTGCCTATACCTTCTCCTTGTAGATCCGGGCGTTGTCGTATGCCTCATTGCGCAACTCATCTAGCTCCGACATTTGAAGTGAACATTGCTCCATCGCCTTATGAAAATCGAAGTTAGAGGCCTTGATCTCCCAATAGGCCTTGTGCTCCACCTCTACTGGCAAATGACACGCCTTTTTATACACAAGACGATACGGGCTCATCCCTAATACGCTCTTGTAAGCCGTCAAGTACGCCCATAGAGCATCATTTAACTTCACCGCCCAATCTTTCCTTGATGGTTGAACCATCTTTTACAATATATTCTTGATTTGCTTGTTGCTCGTCTCGACTTGGCCCGACATCTGAGGGTGATAAGGAGTAGCGATCTTATGGGTGATCATATTCTTCTTCATGAGTCTCTCGAACAACCTATTACAAAAATGCTTTCCACTATCGCTAATGATAGCTCGTGGAAAGCCAAATCTGCATAGAATATTTTCCTGCACAAACTTAAGCACAACGTGAGAATCACACGTCCTAGTGTTCTAGCCTCAACCCACTTGGACACGTAATCAATAGTAAGCAAAATATACTTGTATCCATGAGACTTAAGGAAAGGACCCATAAAATCAATACCTCATACGTCAAAAATCTCAACCACAAGCACATTATTAAGAGGCATTTCATTCCTATGACCTATAGAGCCAACTCTTTGACATCTATCACAAGAAAGATAAAAAATATGCGCATCCCTAAAGAAGGTAGGCCAAAATAAACCTGACTGGAGAACCTTTTGTGTTGTCTTTTGGCCTCTAAAATGACCACCACAATGAGCTTGGTGGCACATCTCTAACACCTTAGGCTGCTCTTCCTCCGCAACACACCTCCAAATCACCTCATCTTTCCCGAGCTTGAATAGAAAGGGGTCTTCCCAAAAGTACTGGCTGCACACATGTAGAAAAGGCTTCCTTTCTTGGGAAGTGAGGTCGCGCCTTAACTCGCTACAAGCTAAATAATTAACTATGTCAGCAAACCAAGGCACATGAGAGACACTATAAGCATGCTCATAAGGAAAATACTCGGTCACGACTTCATGAGAAGGGTGAGAAGGAATATGCTCTAAACGAGAGAGATGATCGGCAACGGTGTTCTCACACCCTTTTCTATCACGTATCTCAATATCAAACTCTTGTAACAATAAAACCCAATGAATCAACCTAGGCTTTACCTGAGGCTTAGTCAACAAAAAACGCAATGCAACATGATCACTATGCACAATGACTCTAGAACCAATAATGTAGGCACGAAACTTATCAAGAGCAAAAACTACAGCTAACATCTCCTTTTCGGTGGTAGTGTAGTTAATTTGAGCAGGATTCAAAGTAGAACTGACACGCAACATATTATCGACACATTGACCCAAAGCAGCACCCACATCAAAGTTTGACGCATCACACATAATTTCAAAGGGAACAGACCAATTTGGACCAACAATAACTGGGGCACTACACAATTTCTCTTTCAAAGTAGTAAAGGCTGCAAGATAGTCAACATCAAAATTAAAAACAATATCTTGAGCAAGCAAACGACAAAGAGGTTGACATATCTTGGAGAAGTCTTTAATAAATCTATGATAAAAACCAGCATGTCCCAAAAAAATTTCGAATGCCCTTAACGTCAGTCGGTGGAGGTAATTTTTCAATCACCTCTACCTTAGCCTTATCAACTTCTATGCCCTTACTTGACACTACATGTCCCAACACAATGCCACTACGCACCATAAAATGACTCTTCTCCCAACTCAAAGTAAGACAATTCTCAACACAACGATCAAGCACACGATCAATTTTATCAAGACAATCATCAAAAGAAGATCCAAAAATAGAAAAATCATCCATAAAAACCTCAACAAAATCACTAATCATATCGGAGAAAATAGACATCATACACCGCTGAAAAGTACCTGGCGCATTGCAAAGTCCAAACGGCATCCTTCGGAAAGTATAAGTCCCAAAAGGACTAGTGAAAGCGGTCTTCGCCTGATCTTCCAGGTCAATTGCAATCTGGTAGTAACCTGATAAGCCATCAAGAAAACAAAAGAAATCATTACCAGCCAGTTTATTCAACATCTGATCAATGAAAGGAAGAGCAAAGTGATCCTTTTCTGTGGCAGTGTTAAGCTTCCTATAGTCGATACACATCCTCCATCCGGTGACTGGCCTGGTGGGAACGAGCTCCTTCTTCTCATTCAAGGTCACCGTGATGCCTCCCTTCTTGGGCACGATGTGAACTGGGCTCACCCATTCGCTGTTGGCGATCGGATAGATAATCCCTTCGGCCAACAGCTTCAGGATCTCCTTCTTCACGACCACCATTAGAACTAGGTTGAGGCGTCGTTGTCCATCCCTCTTCGGGAGTGCATCATCGGCAAGCTGGATCTTGTGCATGCACATCGCTGGACTGATGCCTCTTATATCCGCTAGACTCCATCCAAAAGCCAGCTTGTGCTTCTTCAGCATAACTACCAACTGAATCTGCTGGATATCAGTGAGATAAGCCGAGATGATCACTTGCTTCTGCTCGTTCTCCTCAAGAAATACGTACTTTAGATTCGCAGGGAGCTCCTTCAACTCCAACTTCTCGGGTGCAGGTGGATTCATCAGCTTCAACGGAGGTGGCTTCGTGAACTGAGCCTCCAATTTAAGTCTCTCCTCCATATCGACTGATCCCTCAAAAACCTCCTCCAAACTGTAATCCTGCACAAAAGAAATCTCGGCCAATGCATCAATGGAATCAATGAAAGAACAATCCTAAATAGAACTAACAGAGGGCATAACCATCTCTCCTAACAATGACATCTGAATATTCCCATTCTTAACATCAATCAAAGTGTTAGTAGTGGCCATAAAAGTCTACCTAGCAATAAAGTATGATCACGCTCATTCTCATGCACATCACCTATCTCAAAAACAACGAAATCCATAGGTACAATCAAACCACCTACACTAACAAGAATATTCTCAATAATACTTCTAGGATATCTAACAGAACGATCAGCTAACTGCAAACTCATGCGAGTGGGTTTCAACTCACCTAATTCTAATTCCTTAAAAATTGAGTAAGGCATGACATTGATACCAGCACCTAAATCAAGCATACCTGTCACTATCTTACCATTTCCTAGAGTGATGGTGATGACAAAACTACCTGGATCTCGCAGTTTCTGTGGAAAAGGCTGCTGCATGATAGAGCTGGCTACCTCGGAAACCATTATGGACTCATCATCAGCAAATCTCCTCTTCTTGGAAGCTAGCTCCTTGAAGAACTTGAGGTACGCCAGTACGTTGCAGATAACATCAAGATACGGCAAGTTCACGTGCACTTAGGATAACATCTTGTAAAAGTTTGCGAATTGCTTCTCGAGCTTCTCATTTTTTAGCCTGCTCGGAAAGGGAATCGATGGCTTGTAAGATTTGCCGTCTTATGCAACTGAATGGCTGGCTGTTCAGGCTCCTTCCCTTTCTCAGTCTCTTCCTCTACTATGTCTCCCTCAGCTTTCGGTAACTCCACTTGCTTGCCACTACATAGAACAGTAATGGCCTGTAACTGATGCATCGAGTGTTCCTGCCCTAGTATCTTTCCTATCTGCTGCTGCTGCTGCATTTGATTTATAGCTCCTGAGATCTGCCCTACTTGGCTTTCGAGGCGTTTGATTGTAGCCTCTCGAGCCTCCCTAGCCAACTTGCTTTCTTGCATGAAAGCTGCCAGACTGTCTTCTAGAGATGTTTTGGGTGGTGCGGCTACTCGCGGTGCAGGTGGGAATGGTGGCTGGAACTGAGGTGATGGCTGCTGAAAGTGTGGTGGAGGTGGATAATACCCTTGCTGAGGCGGGTAGTAAGGTTGCTATGGTGGATAGTACCCATGTTGAGGTGGGTAGTACTACTGTGGAGATGCTTGTCGAGGAGGAAAGTTTGATCCTTGACCCTGATTCGGTCCCTTCCACGTAGAGTTGTTCTGCGCTCTCCATCTTGTAGCCTGCTGGACCGGATGCTGCTCATATGGTGGGCGTGGCAGATATCCTTGGGCAGCGTACACCTTTGCCTCTCCTTCGTAAGTTAGTTCCACCATTCTGTTGCAATGATTCGCATCATGAGTGAGATCACCACAAATCGAACATGGTTCAGGCGCCGGCTCGTGCTTGGCCACTGTAGGGGCCTTGCTCATCTTCAACTCCTACAACTCTCTCATCATATCAGCCATCTGCCTCTTCAAATTAGGGCTCACTCCGATCTCCCTAACCTCTACTCTCTTAGATCGAGAGGTTTTCTGCTTTCAGTTGGTAGCTAGAGTCTCAAAAATCTCTATTGCTTCTTCAGCTATCTTCTCAGATATGTTTCCTCCAGCCACTGTATCCACCATGAACTGATATGTATGCTGCAAACCATTGTAGAAGATTTTCTAGAGGAGTTCGAGCACAATTAGATGGTGCGGACACT
This sequence comes from Leonotis leonurus, assembly GCA_026898415.1. Lineage (NCBI taxonomy): Eukaryota > Viridiplantae > Streptophyta > Magnoliopsida > Lamiales > Lamiaceae > Leonotis > Leonotis leonurus. The sequence goes on from JAPKLX010000142.1 coordinate 596,788, forward strand.
GTTGCTGGAGCTCTCTGAATCTGTCTAGTGCCTCATGGAAAGGCTCGTCAGACTCTTGAGCGAACTACATAATCTGTAGCCGAATCTGCCGTGTCTTGTGATTCAGATAGTACTTCAGCAGGAATGTAGTACTAACGGCCTTCCATGGGGTAGAGATCCTGCTGGAAGGGAGATATACCATGACTTTGCCCTATCTTTAAGTGAATAGGGGAAGCACTTCCTAAGCAGCTCATCTTCGGTTAGGATCTGAAGTGGGATGGACTGAACCATTGTTCAGAACTCCCTAATGAAGAGGAGTGCAACTTCGTTAAGCAACCTGTAGAGTGAGGGCAGAAGGTTGATGTGGTTGTGCTTCAGCTTATAATTCCTCACCGCAGCAGAGAGTACTATAGCAGATGTCGTGAAGCCATAGGATGGCCTGGCAAAATCTCCGAGCTTCTTAGCTGTTTCGTCTTCCTCAGCCATTATCACTAATTTCTCTTCGAATAGAGTGGCGAGATTGACGACGTCCCTATATCGCTCCTCAAGTACACCTTCTCTTCTATTGATATTGTCGACAAAGGACACAAACTCTTGTCTCAAGCTTCGGCATCCTAGCATACACAAAACCAATAAAAGATCAAATGTACCTTGTGGCAGCAAAGGAATAGAGAGAAGAAAAATAAAAGGAAAAAAATAAAACGCAACGCAAATAAATGCCTTAAGCCTTCCCCGACAACAGCGCCAAAATTTATTTCTAACTTATTTTACTTAAGTTACTCGCAAGAGAACGAGATCATTATAGATTAATAAGTTAACCCTAGTTGTATTCTCAAGGAAGGCTAAACAGGGCTTCATCTACGTTGTTAAACAAGAAAGAAATTAAATAATTGGGGTTTGAATGATTATTAACTAAATTAATTAATTACCTAGGCTAGTGAAAGTAAAGGAATGAGAAAACGAATTATCAAGGCGAAAATTAAAAAAACAATTAAATCCTAAGTCTAAAAATAAAGAATTAAAAGAATTGATTCTTGACATGCTTCAATTTGACTAATTAACATAGATGATATAATGGGAATCAATAGATCATGATTAATCAAGAAGGAAGCCACAATAAAGGAACAATAGTAAATAAAAACGAAGGAAATAAGAAAACTCACGAATTAAATTGAAAATCACGTACTAGAAAGAGTCTCTGGGTTTGAATCACAATCGAATCCACAATGCAAGTTAAAGAACTAGAACATAATGGGAAAATCTTAAACTACTGTGTTTTCTCTCGTGGTTTAAAACCCTAGAATGATAATTGTACAATAGAATCACGAGTGAAATATATATAAGGAGAGAAGAGCCCGTCTGGCCAGCGCTTGCTCAACTCTCTGTATGCGTCTTCATTGCAGGGGCCAGCGGCCGCTAGGTGGTAGCGGTCGCTACCCTTGCTCTCTGTGCCTTCTGCCTTCGACGAGCCAGCGGCCGCTAAGGGCTAGCGGCCGTTGGGCTCACTCTCAGCCCTTGGTGAAATTTTCTCCTCTTTTTCATGCTTTTCATCCTCGTTTCACTTCTCGGGTGTTGTTCGCTCCTTTTTTCGTTCCTTTCGTAAAATATGGAAATACAACAACAAAAATGTTAGGTATATTTTTAAATTGTTGTTTATTATGTTGAACCTAACATGTGTGTTTTTGTGTTCTTCACAGGTTGGTTGCTGATTAAACTGTTAAGCTCAACATAACAGCTGATGCTGACTCAGCGTTGCCACGTGGACGTTTGACTTGGTGTGCTGCACGAAGACTGGAGAAGACCAAGTCATGATAGGCGGTTGAGATCTTTGCGCCCAGTGAAAATCTGTTTCCACAAATATCAGAGTCAACAAACAGTCCGTAACTGTTTCCACAATTCTAGGCGCATCTTGCGGAGCATGACAGCAGTTGAGAGAATTGGGGATTACATGGGCTGGCAGTTACGAGACTATGGATATCAAGCCCATGAACTATCTCTATAAATACTAGCTATAGTTTTCAGTTAGAGATAGATTTTTGCAGATTAAATTCGTAGTTTAGTGTGTATGATCTTTAGCCTTTTAAGATCATACGTTTTAGTATTTTTTGTAAGAAGTGTTGATGTTGTGTGGTGCTAAACATTGTAGCAACACAACACTTATTTTGATTATTCTTTTTGGCCATAATGCTGCCGTGTAGGTTGTTCGTTAACACAACCTACGCAAAAATTATCTTCTGTCTTCCTTAGCTTCCGCATTTACTTTAATTAGAGTGGTTGATACACTTTCAAGTGGTATCAGGGCCATCACTCGACACACTGAGTGTGGTCCTGACTGTATCACAGCTCTAACGCGAAGATGGATCCAAACAGCACTGGAGCATTTCGACCTCCAATCTTGGATGGTTCAAATTATGCTTATTGGAAATCGCGTACTCGCTCTTATATCAAGTCTCTTGATAGACGAGCATGGATTTCTGTGGAGAATGGGTGGTCACCACCAAAACAAACTGATGCAGACGGTGATTGTGTACCTATACCACAAACTGCCTGGTCACGTGATCAAATTGAAGCTGCCACTCTTGATGATCGTGCTCTAAATGCTATAATCTCACCTGTCGACACAAACATGTTCAAATTAATCAAGAACTGTGTGTGTGCGAAAGATGCTTGGGATATTCTCCAAAGGCACTGTGAGGGTGACAAGAGTGTCAAGCAATCTCGTCTACGTATTCTCGCCTCTCAATTCGAGGATATGAAGATGGAGGAAGATGAAGATATCTCTAATTACATGAAAAGGATTCTCGACATCGATAATGAGTGTCAAGACCTAGGGGACCCACTAAACAACAAGGTTCTTGTCTCCAAAGCACTTCGAACGCTGCCGCCAAGGTTCGATATGAAGGTCACAGCCATTGAAACAGTGCAAGGTGTGAATGCACTAGAGTTCACAGATCTCATAAATTCTTTTAAAACCTATGAGATGAATCACGAGGCAAGAGGCACTTTTCCCAAGAAGAAAACAATGGCTCTCACTGCAGGTTCAGGTTCATCACCTTCATGCAGTAAGCTGCTGGAACAAATGGACTCTAGTGAATCTGAAGAAGTGGAAGAAATCCGTGATGGTGAGAGGATTTAACCGTGACAAGACCAAAGAAAAGTCCAAAGTGAAAGATGTTCCACGTCTGGAGTATTATGATCCCCCAAAGAATGACAACAATCAGAGAAGACCCCCTGTCAGGAACAACGTTCAAAACGAAGTGTTCAAATATAGCTCCTCTAAACTCGACAGTGTACAATGTCATGAGTGTAAAAGATTTGGACACTTTGCGAATCATTGTGCCAACACACTTCGAAAGAGGGGAAAGTCTTACTGGGTATCCTGGAACGAAGATGAGCATGAGTTCTTTGAAGACATTGATGAGAAATTATTTGAAAGCGTAGCACTGCATGTAACAATGCCCTCTCAGGACAACACAAGCCAAAACATAGATGAGGACACCTTTTCTGAACGGTATGACTCTAACTATTATTCTACATTATTTTGTTTAAATGCCTCTGTTGATGATACATGAAGTGTTGAGAACGACATGGAGTCTGCCTGTGCTGAAGAGTGTGATAGCAATGCCTTCTCAATAATTCAAGGATTGAAAAGGCTGTACGATGAGCTGTTGGGAAAATGGAAACATCAAGCAAAAGATCTGCTGATCGCAACAGCTGAGGTAACACGACTCAAGGAAGTGCAAACAAAACAGGAGGCATTGATCACACAACGTGACATAGAGCTCACCAAAGTGAAAACCAAACTTGAGGAGGCAGAACTTACCATCCACAAGTGGAATACAGGTACCTACACATTTCAAGAGATCATGGACAGCGCAAACCCAAGCAAGAGAGGACTCGGGTATGCTGCACCAACTGTGTTGTGTAAAGGGTCCACATCGGAAGGAGAAACATCAAATACGAAAGCAGATGTTGGGCTTGCAGATCCTTCAACACTGGCAGAACAAAACATCCCTCATACAAGAAAAGGTAAGAGAGGTAAGAAAAAGGTTAAACGACATAAAAGGAAATATATATGCCATTATTGTTTGAAACCAAGTCATATAAAACCTTTTTGTTATCAAAAGAAAAGGGATGACAAGTCATATTCTGTGCTGTCACAACAACCCAAGATGATATGGGTTAAGAAGTCTGATCTAACGTGTTATGTTATGTACACAGCATTGAAAACTGACATTTCAGGTTCTTGGTATTTTGACAGCGGATGCTCTCGCCACATGACATGTAACAAAACATTCCTTTCAAATTATGAGACTTATGATGGAGGAAATGTTTCTTTCGGTGGAGGCTCAAAAGGTAAAATCATAGGGAAAGGTATTCTTAATGTTCCTGGTTTACCTGCTTTAACGAATGTTTTTCATGTGCAAGGACTTATGGCAAATCTGATTAGTATAAGTCAACTGTGTGATAGCAACTTGCTTGTAAAATTCACCAAAGATGCATGTGAAGTTTACAACAACAAGAACTTGTGTATCATGACAGGTCAAAGGTCAACAGACAATTGTTACATGACTGATCATGTGAAGTGCAACAAGGCTCGAGTTGATGATATCATACTCTGGCATAAAAGATTAGGTCATACTAACTTTCGAAATCTTGGCAGGTTAGTCAAGATGGATGCCGTGCGAGGTCTACCTAAATTTGGGAATGCAGACCAGATCGTATGTTGTGAGTGTCAACGAGGAAAATAATTACATGCCTCACATCCTGCCTTAAAACACAGTGAACAACACTTTGGGACCAACCGATGTTTTGAACTTCTACATATGGATCTTGTAGGACCCATGGAAGTTGAAAGTATTGGTGGTAAAAGGCATGTGTTTGTTATGGTAGACGATTTTTCTAGATTTACATGGACCTATTTTTTACGTGAAAAATCTGAAACATTTGAGGTATTTAAAAATATGTTTTCTCGTGTTACTAATATGTTTGGTGCTAGAATATCTCGCATAAGGTCAGATCATGGTCGTGAGTTTGAGAACTCAAAATTTACAACCTTTTGTGATGAAAAAGGAGTGTACCAAGAGTTTGCAGCACCAAAAACACCACAACAAAATGGTGTGGTCGAAGCAAGAATAGAACCTTGATTGAAATTTCTAGGGTGATGCTGAGCTCAAGCCAAATGGCGAAACGCTTCTGGGCTGAGGCAGTAAACACCGCATGTTACATCAACAATTGAGTCAACATTCGACCAAGGTCGTTCAAAACACCATATGAGCTACTAAAAGGGAGAAAACCTAACCTAAAACATCTTCGTGTTTTTGGGTGTGTATGTTTTATCTTAAATGATCGAGAGTATCTAACGAAATTTGATGATAAGAGTGACAAAGGTGTATTTGTTGGGTAATCGACAAACAGTGTAGCTTATAGGGTATTTAATCTTCGTATCAAGACGATACAAGAATTGGTTAACGTTGTCTTTGATGATGCAGGTGATGGGAACAAAGAAGTGGACACAGAATACGACATATATCAAGGGGGAGTTGTCACACCTCCTGTTGAGACACAAACTGTTCCACCTAACACAGAAACTGACATTTCTACTGTGGAGGTCAACACCACACAACAGGAAACTGAAGAAGAACTAGATGAGCCTCAAGAGATCTCTCCTCGTAGAGAACCTTCAGGTCGAGTGAGAGAGAACCATCCATTAACTCAAGTTATTGGAAACATTGAGGATGGTGTTCAGACTCGACGAAAACAGCCAACCAACTATAGAGAAATGGCGTGTTCGTACTCCATGTGCTCTACAGTCGAAGGCATCACTTGTTTCGTCTCCAAGTTCGAGCCAAAAAATGTCAAGGAAGCACTAACTGATGAGTTCTGGATAAATGCTATGCATGAAGAACTAAATCAATTTGTGCGTAGTGATGTTTGGTATCTTGTTCCTAGGCCAGTCAACAAGAATGTTATTGGCACAAAGTGGATTTTCAAGAACAAATCTGATGAGAAGGGAACAATTGTGCGCAACAAAGCACGATTAGTAGCTCAAGGATACACTCAAGTCGAAGGAGTCGACTTTGATGACACATTTGCACCTGTAGCACGACTCGAATCCATTCGGTTGTTGCTTGCAGTCGCATGTTACCTCAACATCAGTCTGTACCAGATGGATGTGAAGGCAGCATTTCTTAATGGTGAGTTAAAGGAGGAGGTATACGTGGAACAACCAAAAGGCTTTGAGGACCCCCACAAATCGGACCATGTTTTTCGGTTGAAGAAAGCTCTATATGGGCTCAAACAAGCACCACGAGCTTGGTATGAGCATCTCACAAATTTTCTCCTCAAATACGGGTTCGTGAGAGGTGCTTCTGACCGGACATTGTTCATCAAAAGGGAAGATCAACACATCCTTATTACTCAAATTTATGTTGATGATATGATTATTGGTTCTACATCACGTAACATGTTAACTGATTTTTCAGGTGCAATGTCTACCAAGTTTGAGATGAGCATGGTGGGCGAGCTCACATACTTTCTTGGACTACAGGTTAAACAAGGACAAGAAGGCATCTTTATATCTCAAGGCAAATACGCCAAGGAGATGATAAAGAGATTTAACCTTGAAGGTACGAAGCACATGAAGACTCCTACGGGCTCTACAGAAAAGCTAACTAAAGATGATGCTGGAGAAGATGTTGATCCAACACTCTACAGATCAATGATAGGGAGTCTGTTGTACCTAACAGCCACTCGTCCAGATTTGATGTTTAGCGTGTGTGTGTGCCAGGTATCAAGCTAAACCTAAAACCTCTCATCTCAAAGCTGTTAAACGAATCATCAGGTATGTTGCTGGAACTATAGACCTAGGCATATTATTCTCTAAACACATGAATATGAGCTTGGTAGGTTTTAGTGATTCTGACTAGGCTGGTGATGTTGATGATCGGAAAAGTACGAGTGGAGGATGTTTTTATCTAGGAAACAACATTGTGTCATGGCACAGCCGAAAGCAAAATTGTGTTTCCTTATCCACTGCTGAGTCTAAATATGTTGCCGCAGGCAGCTGTTGCACACAACTGTTATGGCTTAAACAAATGCTTAGTGATTATGGCTTAGACAACAATGACCTAGTTGTGTACTGTGACAACATGAGTGCCATAAACATTTCCAAAAATCCTGTCCAGCACTCAAGAACAAAGCACATTGACATAAGACACCATTTCATTAGAGAGTTAGTGGAACATGAGGTAATCAAGCTTGAGTATGTGAAAACGGAGAACCAAGTTGCTGACGATTTTACAAAACCCTTAGATCATGAGAGATTCGTATTTCTACGGAAATCTCTTGGTCTTTACTTTTTTCATTAAAATGTGTGCTATGCTACACCCCCATATTCGTTGTTTTGTCATTTTAATCAAGGGTGTAGCTTGTTGTGTCTAACTTGCTGGTATATCTTAGTCAACATATTCTATATTCTGAAACCTGGCATTTATCTATATATTTTGTATGTATCTGTGTGGAAAACAATCCAAGTAGTTTGGGGGGCACGGCGCTCGCTACGACGATGCTACCTTACAAACGGATTGCAACTGTGACTATTTTCGAGGGTGAAAGGCTAGGGGCACGGCGTTCGCTACGACGATGTTCTCTACACTCACTAACCCTTGAATTCTTGTAGTTCTGCACATATATTTTTTTTTATCTTAGTCAGGTGGATGTTGCAACAAACGTTGACACAACAGGGCAAGTTGGACTGCGTATTTTCAAAATATTGTTTTCTAAAATTTTTTTGTGCATTTCAGCAATCCTGTGTCTGTTGTTTTCACATAATCAAGTGTGTTCCCCTCAACATCCGTTTCTCTCTTGTGGTAGTGGGTTATAACTGTCTTGTAGCATGTTTTTGGGGTTTGTTTTGTCAGGGTAAGAAATGAAACGGCAAAGTCTCTCTTTGAACTCAACCGTCGCCAGTCTGTTGCCATCATTACTTTTGTTTATGTCACATCAAAACTCTAGAAACTCCCATCCTCTCTCTTCCATATCCGCTCGTCACCCAAGACTGATACGCCTTCTTGAATTTTCATAAAACAAAACATCTTTCTTCGCCCTTCCAAAAACCCTCATCTGAAACCCTCACTTTCTCTCTCGCTTCTCCTTCCCGCTCACATCAATGGTGTCTCCTCCAACTCCCGATATCACAGCACTCCTCCAAGCAATCTTAGCCGCAAACCCTACACTCCTCCAGACGCTCCAACCGCTCCATGCACAAGCAGCGGTCGCACTGCCGCCTGCTTCAGTTGATTTTTCGCCCTCTTCGGTGGAACCTTCTACTCCCGTTACTGTTCCGGTTGAAACTTCACCCGCTGATATTGTTGCTACTCCTCCGCCGGTCGAAGAACCTGTCCAGACCCCAATTTCTCCAGCGATCGAGCCTCCTATCATCGCTGTGGTTGAACAGGCTCCTCCCCCCGTTACTACTGTTGCTCTCATTGAGCCTGTCCCTGCTTTCTCTCCGTCAAAATCTCCATCTCCAACGCCTGCTCCTCTGGTTTGCAGACCTGCTACACGGGGTTCCACTCATACCACTCTTTTGAGAAAGTCCAAGAACCCAGCCCCCACTGTCGTTGTTCCAGACGACAGTGAGGATGAGGTCTCATCAGCTCCTAAGCGTCCTCGCCTGCGTACTCCCACTGTCAAGATTGAACCCTCTTCTTCTGCAGCAACCTCGGCCAAGGGAAAACAGAAGGTCACTGAAGCTTCTGATGACACTGACCTTCCACTGGATGTTGAGAAAGCTCTCAACCTTCAGTTTTACGATGACGCAGCCGCTGTTAAATGGAAGCGTATCCGGAATCTACCCTGTGTTTGTGAACGCACTGCCGACGAGTCCAGCTTCGATGAATACAATCTCCTGTCCTTCTTCCGTGTAAGAGGTTTGTTGGGTACCATTTTCGAACTTCCTGATTATGTTAAGTCTGCTGTCAGACATTTTTATTGCAATCTCCATGGTTCTTTTGGTGATCATTCATCTGCCCAGTTTGGGAAGGTTTATCTGTATAACTGCCTCTACAATTTCTCGGCGGATAGCATCAATGCCGCCTTAGGGTTGCCCAGTGTTGAGGGTGAAGCTGCTCCTAATCTAGACGCGGTTGCCAAAGTAATCACAGGCGGGAAAAGATCCAAGTGGGTCCAGCCAATGAAAACTTCGTGGCTGACCCATCTTTACTCGGTTCTCCACATAATCTTGACTTATAATTGGATCGTTTCCTCCAATTCAACTGTCGTTACTCAACAACATGGCGTCTTACTCTATTTTGTGGGGCTTAACAAACCCTACAACATGGGGCGAATAATATTTGACCAGCTTGCTGCTCTCTCCACTAAAACTCAACTCTCTTCTCTGTCGTTTCCGTCCCTTATCTGCAGGGTGTTGGCCCATCAAGGCTTCACATCCGTTACCAGGAGTTAAGGTGGCCGATTTTCCTTGCAATCCAGATGTGCCTGTCCCTACCTCGGTTGGTATTCAGCTGCCACCCCAAACTGTACACCAGTTGATAGGTGCGCTGTCTACATTGGCTGCGCTTGTCCCTTCCCTCCAAGCATGCATATCTTCACAACAAGGGGGAGATCCGGTTGTTGCCGCCGCAGCAGAGGTCGGAGCGGACATTGCTGCAGTAGGAGGAGGTGACGCTGAGGACGAGGAAGAGGGTGCAGATGAAGAGGGGGGCGATGATGTTAATGACAGATTGTGAAAACTGATGTGGTATGGTGTGCTGTGGAAAACAAACAAACAATTTATTTTTCTTCGTTTTGGTTGGTGGATGTTGCTACTGATATTTTTCTTGTTTTGTGATGAATGTTTGGGTGGATGTTTCTTTATGTCGCCTTGCTGCGACTATAATATTTGATGAATGTTGTTGAATGCTGCTTCATTACTGCTTTAGTGCATGTATTGCTATGTATTGCTGTTCTGTGTTGGCAAATGTTTTTTGCAGGTATAAACTTCAGGGGGAGCTCTTGTCGATCTAAAGAGTGTTGTGAAGAAGGCACAAAAATAGGGGGAGTTTGTTAGGTATATTTTTAAATTGTTGTTTATTATGTTGAACCTAACATGTGTGTTTTTGTGTTCTTCACAGGTTGGTTGCTGATTAAACTGTTAAGCTCAACATAACAGCTGATGCTGACTCAGCGTTGCCACGTGGACGTTTGACTTGGTGTGCTGCACGAAGACTGGAGAAGACCAAGTCATGATAGGCGGTTGAGATCTTTGCGTCCAGTGGAAATCTGTTTCCACAAATATCGGAGTCAACAAACAGTCCGTAACTGTTTCCACAATTCTAGGCGCATCTTGCGGAGCATGACAGCAGTTGAGAGAATTGGGGATTACATGGGCTGGCAGTTACGAGACTATGGATATCAAGCCCATGAACTATCTCTATAAATACTAGCTATAGTTTTCAGTTAGAGATAGATTTTTGCAGATTAAATTCGTAGTTTAGTGTGTATGATCTTTAGCCTTTTAAGATCATACGTTTTAGTGTTTTTTGTAAGAAGTGTTGATGTTGTGTGGTGCTAAACATTGTAGCAACACAACATTTATTTTGATTATTCTTTTTGGCCATAATGCTGCCGTGTAGGTTGTTCGTTAACACAACCTACGCAAAAATTATCTTCTGTCTTCCTTAGCTTCCGCATTTACTTTAATTAGAGTGGTTGATACACTTTCAAAAAAGATCATATAGAACAACAAACCATAATTATAATGACTCGATATTCAAGAGAAACGAGGCTGAAAAAGGATAAAACAACCATAGCTGTGAACCATAGCCAACACTACCACAAAGCCCAATCCCACAAAGAACTATATATACCCCCGTAATGAAGCAGAGACACACACAATCGAGGGGAGGGACGATGCCCAACTGCTCTTTCACTTAGTTTAGGTCTTATTCTGACGAGTGATTGGGAGGAAGACACAAGTCCTACGGGTAAATAATTTATTTAATTTATGTTCATGCATTCAACCTTGCCAAGGGTTAGTCTTGGCAAGAGGATCTTTTGGTAACTCGTACTATTGCTATTTCAATACAAGTATGCTTTTGTTTATTTCTTTTGTGTTCTTTACTTTCTGTATGAGTAGCTAGGTTTATTAACTTGCCTTGAAAAAGATGAATTAAGTCAAAGCTTATAACGTCTTGAGAGGTCTAAATGCACTTATAATTGTATTTGCATGTTCTTAAAGCGCTGGATCTGAATCCTATATAACTTGATCAAGTCATCGGTGTTGTCTGGCCAGTAGCAGTCTTGGGCAAGATCAGGTTACCACTGTGAATTGGAAACTCCAAGTGTTAGCGACTCCCTACTTGCTAGTCAGAGGGATCAGCATGGTGATGTAGGGGCGAACGCCATGGGACGGGCGTTTGAGATGATGGTGTACCCATGGTTGCGCGGTCCCGCTAATGCCTATTTGAGTATGCTGGAGTAGGCTTTGTCCAGGAGCAATCTTGGGCAAGGGAGATAAGGGAGTGAGTAACCCTTACCTTCTACCCTGAAAATGTATGTTGGGCGAGGCTTGGGTGGCTACGTGACGATTAAAAAGGGGTTTCCCGAGTGATGCGTTTGGGTGGTAGGATTAAAACCTCATTCTTACGCTTGCCTTTAACCAATGACATGATAATACAATGAACAACTTTGCTTCGATAATCAAGACATAAGTCAAGACTCAAGGATTCTAACCTAAGTCAAGTTGCTTTTCAGTTATTTACATTTCATCACTTTATTTTCTGCTTAACTATTACTTCTTGCCCAAGGTAAGACCCGACTCAAAACCCAAATTATGATATTGAGAGAGGAATCCACCAACTTCCTGTGGGATCGACCATGTACTTGCCACTAGCGGAACATAGTGAAGAGTGTAATCATTATAAATTTATCTTGACTGGAGTGATAAAGACTGAGCTCCGTTAGATTGGCACCATTGCTGGGGAGTTGTGTTTTCCAGAATCTCTCTCTCACCTTGACTCAGGTCTTGTATACGGTGTATGTTTTGACCCAATCCTTAAGGAAAACTCAGAGACGTTTGGTTTGATCTAGAGATAGAGAAACGCCAGGAGAAGAAGAGGCAGATTAAGGAGACATGCACAACTTGAGCGAGAAGCCCGTCAAGCAGCAAGAATAGCGGAGGAACAAAGAGAAATCAACAATTAAAACAATGGGGATGCAGCCCCAGAGCAGACAATCAGGGAGATAATGTTTCCCAACAACAATCTGAAACCCTTGGGCATTACCTTGCCCGTGATCGCATACAACTGGGAACTAAGGTAATCTTTCATCCAGATCTTGCCCAAGTTCAGCGACTTGCTAGGAGAGGATCCACAAAAGCATCTCCAAGACTTTGAAATGACATGTGGAACCATCAGGACCAACGAAGCAGCAAAAAGGGAGTACATGCGTCTGGTATCATTTCATTTTTCACTTCAAGATACTGCTCGAGAATGGCTTTACACTTTACCTGCAGGTAGCGTTACAACTTAGCAAGCAATACAGCAGAAGTTCCTGGAGAAGTATTATCTTGTCTCAATGATCCAGAATGCAAGAAGAAAGATGAGCACCATCCAGATGGGAGCCAGAGAGTCACTCTATGACTACTGGAACAAATTTAAACTCATGTTGGCCAAGTGCCCGCAGAACAACATCTCTGACCAGGACTTGATCTAGTACTATGTCAATGGAATGAGACCCGATGAGCGGCAATTTTTAAATGCCGCATGTGGAGGTTCTATCTTGAACAAGCAACCTTCTGAAGCTTTCAGGCTATTGAACGACATGGTAGAAGAGTCCCGAGATGATAGAGATGATGAAGCCGACCATCAAGAAGAATGTCAAAGCGAGCCAGCTGTGCTATGTTACCACCCACTTGACCGATGAATGCCCTACCCTTGGAGAAGAAGAAGTCAACACTTTTGGGTGTACCAACAATAGAGAAAACCAAAATCAAGGCCCAAGGCAGAGATTTGATCCCCACTCACAATCTTACAATCCAGGATGGAGGAACCACGAGAACTTACGGTACGAAGGAAATCACTACCAAGCTCCACCCGAGGCTCAACATCAAATTTATCCAAGAGGCCCATCTATATACGAGACAATTCAGAACTTGACCAAGGAGCACCATAAGTTCAGCGACGACTTTAAGAAGTTCAAAACAGAAAGTCGAAGCTCTACAGTCACTAGCCAACCAGATATCCAACTTGACCCAGGCTATTGTCAAGATGGACAACAAGCAATGAGGACTTCCCTCCCAATTCCAGGTGAATCCCAAGCCATAGGTCAACGCGGTGATGCTCAGGAATGACAAATTCTTACCTGAACAAGTAGTGGAACCTGCCAAGGCGATGTTAGAAGAAGAGGAGCTAGAAGCTGAGGAAGAACAAGTCAAAATACCAGAGCCATAGGAGCCAGTCAAGAAGCCTGAACGAGAGAAGAAATCAGAGCCCAAACCTAGAGTCATGTTTCCCAAGAAGGCTCTGGAGGAGAACATTTACTACAAGCCACCTTTCTCCAAAAGGTTGGTCAAGATGAAGGAAGCTGAAGAGATGAAGGAACTGCTCAAGGTGTTCCAGAACGTGGAAGTCAACATTCCACTTGTTACTGCACTGACGACTATGCCAAGATGTGCAAAATTTCTGAAGGAGCTGTGTACCAAGAAGGTACAGTACGCTGACAACACAAGATTTCTAGTTGGAGAAAATGTTTCTGCAGTGCTGAAGAAGGATCTGTCAATCAAGTGCGAGGATCCAGGGATGATCTATATCCCTTGTGTGATCGGAAATACCAACATTGATCAAGCCATGATAAACTTGGGGGCTTCGATCAACGTCATGCCCCTGTCTATGTACGAGGAACTGAAGATAGGCCCATTGAATTTCTATGTGCTTAACATGGGACGCTCCACTGCCAAGAAGCCCCTTATGCTTTTAGGTCAGCCATTTCTCAAGATGGCCAGAACCTTGATTGATTGCGACACTGGGAAGCTGACTTGCCAGTATGCTGGAGAGACGGTGACTTTTGATATCTACAAGGGCGAACAACATGCTCCAGACGAAGAGATAGTGGATTTTGTGGAATCCATTGACAAAGAGATGGAGGAAGCCTTGCCCCAGATTCTGAACAAAATGGAGGTCTAACCAGGCAATGAGGAGGGCAAGGAAGAAAAAGTAACCACTGAGACATCTGTTCAAGGAGTGGAGAATCGAGTCCCTAAATCACTCTCGATTATAGAGAATCAAATGGAATCATCCATACTAAAACCAACAAAGTTTGAGCTGAAGACCTTGCCCAAGCATCTCAAGTATATTTACTTGGGCAAGGAAGAGACATTGCCAGTGATCATTAGCTCGGAGTTATACAAAGAAAAAGAAGATAGGATCCGGGATATGATATGGAAGTACAAGCAGGAATAAGCCCTACTGTATGCCAGCATCACATTCTGCTTGAGCAAGATGCGGTACTAGTTAAAGATCCACAAAGGAAGCTTAATCCAGTCTTGATGGAGTTAGTCAAGAAGGAGATTGTCAAACTCCTTGATATGGGGATGATCTATCCCATTTCAGGCAGCCGATGGGTCAGCCTAATCCACGTTGTGCCCAAGAAGTCTGGCGTGCAAGTGATCGAGAACGAGAACAAGAAGCTGATCGCGACAAGACTGCAGATAGGCTAGAAAGTTTGTATTGACTACATGAAACTGAACAAGGTGAACAGGAAGGACCGCTTCTCGTTGTCGTTCATTGACGAAATGCTCGAGCGGCTGGCAAGAAACAAGTTCTTCTGTTTCCTTGACGGATATTCAAGATATACGTAAATATGGGTAGCGCTCGAGGACCAAGAGAAGACTAATTTCACTTGCCCCTTTGGAACTTTCGCCTACCGAAGAATGACTTTTGGGCTGTGCAACGCCCCTGGGACGTTCCAAAGGTGCATGATGAGTATATTCTCTGATCTCCTTGATTACTACATTGAGGTGTTTATGAATGACTTCAAAGTCTACGAAAGCAGTTTTGGTCAGTGTCTTGAGCACCTAGAGATGGTACTGCAAAGATGTGTGGAGAAAGGTTTAGTGCTCAACCGATGAACAAGCTGCTTCAGAATGATGTGCCTTGGGATTTCAACGAGGAATGTAAGAAAGCATTTCAAATCTTGCAAAATCACTTGATCTCGGGACCAGTAATCAGACAACCCAAATGGGGGATGCTTTTTGAGATGATGTGTGACGCTAGCGGCTACGCCATAGGATCAGTATTGGGCCAGAAGATTGGCAAGGAGATCCATGTGATCTACTATGAATCGAAGACCCTTACCGGAGCCCAAATCAACTACACTACCACGGAGAAATAGCTCATTGCCGTGGTATTTACCATTGAGAATTTTCGCGCCTACCTCTTCAGGAGCAAGATAGTGGTCTACACGGATCATGATATTTTGAAGTATCTCATGGCCAAGAAGGATAGCAAGCCACGCCTGAAAAGATGGATCTTGCTACTCCAGGAGTTCGACATTGAAGTTAAAGACAAAAGTGGAGCCCAAACCATGTGGCTGACCACTTGAGCAGGATCTTGAGGAAAGATGATAACACACCCCTCAGTGAGAGATTTCCCGATGAGGAGCTGTACGGGATAGACACGATCAAACCATGGTGTATTGACATAGTCAACTACATCATCACAAAGACTTTCCCTATGGAGCATGACCAATACCCGAAAGGAAAGATCAAGAAGCTGAGCTAGTCATTCATATGGGATGATCTATATCAATGGAAGAAATGTACTGACCTAATCCTCCGAAGGTGCATACCCGAAGAAGAGTAAGGAAGTATACTTGAACATTGCAACGAGAGGGAATGAGGAGGACATTTTGGGCCAATGCATACGGCAAGAAAAATCCTAAATAGTGGGTTCTACTGGCCCACAATCTTCAAGGATTGTTTTGAAAAATGCAGGACATGCGACCAATGCCAAAGAGAAGGAAACATTTCCAAGAAGGACGACATGCCCTTGGTACCAGTCTTGCCATCGGAGATTTTTTGACATTTGGGGCATGGATTTCATGGGCCCCTTGCCCAAGTACAAAGGCAATCAGTACATCTTATTAGCAGTAGATTATGTTTTTAAGTGGTAGAAGCAATTGCAACTCCAAATTCAGATGCGAGGATGGTAGCAAGATTTGTCAAAGCAAACATCTTCACTAGATACGGCATGCCCAAGGCGATAGTCAACGACAGAGGTTCACATTTCTATAACTCCACCATCACTAGCTTGCTCAAGAAGTATGGAGTTCACTACCGTATGTCTATTGCATACCATCCTCAAGCCAATGGGCAAACTGAAGTTTCCAACCGCATTGTGAAAAATATTTTGAGGAAGGCAGTTGGCGAGACAAGGAATGAATGGAGTGACGACCTTGATGATGCAGTTTTGGCATACAGGACAACCTATAAAACTATCTTTGGAATGTCTCCATACCGCATGGTATATCGCAAAATTTGCCATTTACCTGTCAAAATGGAGCACAAGGCGTTTTGGGCAGTGAACCAGATCAACCAAGATTGGGATGAAGTTGTTGAAGGAAGAAACCTAAGTTTGCAAGAGCTAGAGGAGATCCGACTTGAGGCTTATGATAATGTTGCCTTATACAAGAAGAAGCTGAAGAAGTGGCATGACCACATAGCTCGAGGAAAAAGATTCAACAAAGGCGAGCTGGTGCTTTTATATGAGAACTACCTCAGGTTTGCATCTGGCAAGCTATCTACCAAGTGTAAAGTACTATACAGGGTCTATGAACATTACCCTAATGGCTCCGCAGATATTCAAGATCTCAAGACCAAGACAATCTTCAAAGTCAGTAGAAATAGGCTCAGGGCCTATTATGGATATCGCCCTGGAAAGGAAGTCACGGACCTTGCCCCAGAAGGGGTCCCACTAAAGAAGCTTGATTAATGACGTTAAATCAAGGCGCTGCCCAGGAGGCAACTTGGTATTTTATCGCTTTTTGTTTTTTCTTATTTATTGTTTTTATTTCATTTTATTTTTAGCCCAGGAGCCCAAGTGACTCATTCTAGCACTTTGCCTCAAGCAAAAGTGCGTGAGTGTGGGGGGGGGGGGTGGAGGGGGGCAAAGAAGGCTCCTGACTTGAGAACCCTCTTGACCAATTCAGAGAAATGAATTTTCCCGCCCAAGGAAACCCTAGTTTCTTGTCTTGTGCAGGAAAAGCGTTGAGAAAGGAGAAGATGGAGCAGCGCAGGAACAATTTGAGCTGAAAAAGGTAAATACAGCCACATTAGCGCGTAAGTCAGGGCAATCAAGTGCTTATACCTGCAGACTTAACCCAGCCTATAACCGCCATCCACCCTACCTCGGACATTACACTCTATCCCTCACCTCTAAAACTTCCAACACTCTTCCTCCCTTAACCTCCACCATTATCATTACACCCACTCACTTTCCTATTCACCTTCATCGCAACCAACCCCCAAACTTTCCTTCCAGTAAAAAAAACCCACCACCATCCTCAACTAATCTTCCCCACTTACTCCATTATGTCCATAACTTCCCTTGCATGGTACTAACCCGTCCAAAAAACAAGCTAAGGAAAATTGCAACCAGCGGCTTTGTAGACTTAACCCTCAACAAAGAGTCAGACACCATGGTGAGCAAAAGAGTAGTAGCCAAGAAGAAGGGAGAGACCAGCAGCGAACCTTCATCACAGCCACTGAAATCCAACCACCGCCTGAAAACATCACCCCAGAAGCTCCAACCATGGCGAAACCCAAGACACCAACTGTGGAAACCACACAAACACCCATTGTTGAGGCAGAGCAAAGAAACCCACCACCCAAGCAAACGGAAGAGGCAGCGAAGGAAGAAGTGGAAGTCGAGGAAGAAGACGAAGAGGAGGAGGAAGCGGCTAAGTAGGAGAAAGCAGAAGAAATGGAGGTTGATCAACCGAAGGAGGCAAACCAAAAGGGGAGTTCGAGCAAGGCAATAGAGGAGGAGGTAGAAGAAGTTTCATCCGAGGAGAAAACCTCACGCAAGCGCAGGTTTAAGACTGTGGTAAAGAAGGAGAAAATGACACCTGTGAGAAAGACAAGGGCTAGAAATGCCGAGGCCAAGGCAACAGATATGGAAGGGAGAGAAATCGTAGTCCCAAAGACCATTGATTTCGAGATCTTGAAGCAGCTGGGAGTAGAGGATCAAGTCAGAGAGAGGTTCAGAGCAATAGGATGAGAAAAATTCCTTGACTAGGAAACCACCATATATGGTGACTTGTTCAGGGAGTTTTTCGAAAGTGTCAAGGTGGAAGTGGAGATATGAGGAATCCCCAGTGTGATGAGTTTTCACTACTCGGCAAGCAGCAAAAGCTGGCAGTAGAAGACCAAGATGTAAATCTTGGCATGATCGATTTTAGGAAGAAGTTCAATCCGGACTACAAGATAGCCGTCAAAGTGGTGCCCAATGCACCAAAGGAGTAGTGGAACCGCATGTGGGAGGGCCTTGCCAGGACGAAAAACTTTAATGGAAGCGAGTCGAAGGCATCTTCCTTGGTGGACCCAGCGGTCAAGATGTGTTACCGCATCTTGGCCATAAACCTCTTTGGCAAGAAGGATAGCAGTAACACCATGTCCTAGAGTGAGCAATTCACACTCTGGGCCATGGAGAAAAAAAAAGGTTCAGCTTTTCCTCGTTCCTAGCAAATCAAATCTGCAACATGTTGGCCAAGCCCCAGCAGAGACTCTCTTTATCCCACATGCCAACATTGATCGGGAAGCAGTTTGTCTTGCTCAAGACAGACTATGAAGGATTCCTGGAGCGAGAAGTGTTAGGGTTTGTATACCTCAAAACATGTTTCATGCTTAGACGATGTATCAGACTTGCTTTCAATTGCACTTTAATGAGAATAAATGTTTTTACCATTGGTTTGTTATTTATTATTGTTATATATTGAATTGCAAACAAGTCCATTTATTACAATTGTAGACTGTGTGGTGGATTGATGATCACAGAAGGTAACAAAGGCGGCTCCTTTATAATATAATGTCACAGTCTAGAAAGAATCGGGCAGTCTAATCGGTAAAGGTTGCGATATCATTTGATGCGAGAGCTGACCTTAGCCCACAGAATGATGTCGGTATGTATAAGCGGATACGCATGCTTTGTGTATACATATTTAGAGGTTTCACAGTGAGATAAGTTCTAACGTGCTGATACTTAGAACAAGGTCTTGGAAATTAGTTCATTTGTTAATCTGTGATGATGACATTAGTATAGGCAGTTGATTTTACGCAGCTTTAATTCATCTACGCTTGCGGGGTTATCGTAACTCTAAATAGTGATGTCTTGGGCGGTAGTGATTGGCTTAGCCAGAAGTACTTGACTGTCAGTTGTGCAGAATCGCATATCGGTGACACGAGTTGATTGAATCCGCATGAGGCGTTAAGAAAGGTTTATTGCATAAGAAACTCGTCCGGTTGGAAATTTATTCCATATGTAATAATAATGGTCTTAACCGGATCACTCACGAATAAATATATTAATTAATTGTGAGTTGTCAGCAAACTCAATTAATTAATGGATTTAGAAAATCTTGAACGCATGAAATAATTAATGATAAAATGGTAACATCCGTAATTCGAATGAATAAAGATGAGTTTAATATTTATCCTATAGTGGAGTCAATAAATATTTATAATAGAACTGTACTTTATTGTGTTTACATGAAATAATTAAGTGGATGACAAATTAATTTAAATTAATTAATTAAAGTTTAAAGGTGGTCCAAAAAATTAATTAAATTCAATTAGGCCCAAAGGAGACTTGAAAATAAATTTAATTAAATTATGGATTTGTCCAAGCCCATATTAATTTTAATATAATTCAAATTTGAATTTGAATTTGAATTATAGTTGTAACCTCAAGAGATAAAGGTGGGGATATGGTTCTATTATTTGGGATCTAATTCATTCTCCTTAGAAGCCTTATCCTAACCCACAATGTCTAAAAATGGAGCATTAGAGGGGGCCAAAAATATCATTCCCTACAGACATAATTTTCAGCCATCATCATAAGAGTTTTAACTCTTATTTTCGAAAACTTTGAAGTATTTCACACTTTAATTTGCGTTCTTTTCTCCTAAATTACTAGATAACTTCGCCCACACGATATTTTAGAAAGTAGACCGGGAATAGGATAGAAGTTCCTAGGGTTGGATTCAAGGAGATCTAAAAGGAGATTCGAATGGTGTGGATTGCGTTTCGATAGCCAACGATTCAAATCGTTTCTCCACAAGCGGAGGATTTGCTTAGCAGAAGGTATAAAACATTATATTGCACATTTATATTCTCATATGTGATTAAGAATTAATTATTTATATGATTAATTAAACCTGTGGATCCTTCGGTTTCGTGAGCCTCTCATACGGGTTCTATCAATTGGTATGAGAATCGGTCCCAGGATTTTAATTTTTTTTATATGAATTGGATTTAATTATTATTTATATCTTTGTGATCGTAATTTGATATTAGGGATGTTATATTTAATTTTAGCATTATATCATGATATTACGTGGCTTATATGATTTATTTCGCTTTTATTCGTTTATTTCATTTTTCGGTGCCCGCTTTGTGGCTTAAAATATGTAATCACATGTGGATTGACAGTGTTAGATTAGTATTTATTTTATTTTTCCATATATTGCATTTAATTATGTAATTGAGTGGGAGACGAAGAACGAGACGGAGAAACAAAGGCGAAACTGGGCCACAGCATCGCCGCAGGTGCACGTTGCGTGGTGTGAACCAGGCATGGCACGCGCACAGCGCGCGGTCCCGCCGCGGCACAGTGCCAGGCTGGCCCAAGGCTAGCCAGTCCTAACTCCGGAATTCAAAATTTGAATTTAAATCCCGGTTTAAATTTGAAATTTGAATTGGAGATCATCTACAAGCAAAGAAGATGGAGGATTTAATTTAAATTCCTTAGTTTTAGAATTTTGTTAGTTATATCATATTTTGGATAATTGATGTAATTGTTTGCCTTATTATGTTCTTAATTGTTTAATTTGGCTTGTATTTGCTATTTATTAATTTAAATCTCAGGTAGATATCATCATGCACAGCTTGCCAGCAAGTTTCATGTCGTTCCGTTTTCTCTACATAATAAATGGTGACAACCTTTCTTTGATGGAATTACTGGATGAGCTCAAGGAGGCGGAAGCAATAATGAAGGCAAATGTAGCTCGGGCGTCTTCTCGCGAACCTAAAAAGGGTAAGCGCAAAAGGAAGATAGTAGCAAAGTCTGTCAAAAGGAAGCAAGAAATTGCGGAGGAGGACAAGTATTGTATGCGCGGTGTGAGAAGAAAATGGAGATCTGACTGTCCGCTTCGTAAGAGGTCGGTGAGCAATCAAGGTACGTCTACATCTTTAGTGGTAACATCATGTTATATGGCTAGTTCTACCTATTCTTGGGTAGTAGATACGGGAGCCACTGACCATGTTTGTTGTGACTCGCATGACTTCTACAATCCAGACCACTTAGAGATGGAGAGATTTCCATCTTGTTGGGCGATGCTACAAGAGTGGCGGCCGTTGCAGTGGAAGACGTAGAGTTGCAGTTTGCCTCTACCTTATTAGTTTTACATGATGCTTTATTAGTATTTTGTTTTAGTAAAAACCTTGTTTCGGTTTCTAAACTTGCTTTGGATGGATATTTAGTTTCTTTTGATGATTCAGTTATTATCAAGAAAAGAGACTTGTTTATCTATTCTAGTACTATGATTAACAATTTGTATACTATATCTGCAAAACCTAAAAACGTTTAACTTCAACTTTTAACTTATCGACTAATTCCAAGAAGAGAAAAGCTTCTTGTCTTTCGTCGTATGATACATATCTATGGCACTTAAGGCTTGGACATATTAACCTCAGAAGGATTCAAAAGTTAGTGGAACATGGGCCTTTAGATAAACTCCAAGTTGAGCCATACTCTACATGTGAATTATACTTGGAAGGTAAAATAACCAAGAGACCATTCAGGGTCAAAGGAAATAAAACCCAAGATGTGGCACAAGTCAACAAGTGTAATAGTTCTCGAAATATGGATATGTCTATTTGATGCACCACAAGTCAGAATCCTTCCAAAAATTTAAGGAATTCAGGGCACTTGTGGAGAATCATCACGGAAAGACTATCAAGTGTCTGCGTTCTGATCACGGAGGCGAATACCTCAGTGCTGAGTTTTTGAGCCATTTATCGGATACAATGATTCAATCCCAGTTGACTGCACTGGGTACACCCCAGCAAAACGGTGTAGCAGAAAGACGAAATAGAATGCTTATGGAGATGGTAAGATCTATGATTAGTTATGCAGAGTTGCTTATTTCGTTTTCGGGATATGCCCTAAAGACGGCAGTTTACACATTGAATTTGGTACCATCCAAGTCGGTCCCTAAGACACCGATTGAGTTATGGACCGGGCGCCAACCCAGTCTAAGACATCTCAAGGTGTGGGGGTCCAGCACACGTGCTAGAGAAGGATGCCGACAAACTGACACCTCATACTGACTTGTGTTTGATTGCGGGTTATCCTAGAGAGATGAAAGGGTGGTAGTTTTATAGTCTTAGAGATCGTAAGCTCGTGATTAGCACTCACACTCTATTTCTAGAAGAAGACTACGTGAACAACCACAAGTCAACAAGTGTAATAGTTCTCGAAGAAATGAGAACTAGAGCTAATCCAAATTCACAAGAAACACAACGTGCAACAGCACCAACTCAAACACTTCTACCACCTGCAGTGGAGCCTCGTCGTAGTGGGAGGGTTGTTCGTTAACCCGACCGATTCATTGGAGTGGGAGAGGCATCTGACTCAGCCCTAGATGAATCAGATCCTTGAAACTACGAAAAGGCAGTACACGATAAGGACTGTCACATCTGGCTATGGAGTCTGAACTGCAATCCATGGTAGACAATGAAGTATACGAGCTAGTTGATCTGCCCGATGGCTGTGAGGCCATAGGGAGTAAATGGGTCTTCAAGCGGAAACAAGAACCCAACTGTAAAGTCATTATCTTCAAGGCTAGACTAGTAGCTAAGGGCTATACACAAAAGGAAGGTATCGATTATGAGGAGACCTTCTCAACAGTAGCCATGCTCAAGTCTATTCGTATACTTTTGTCAGTAGCAGCACATATGCATGTTAAGACAACTTTACTCAATGGAAGTCTTGAGAAGAACATCCATATGCAACAACCCGAGGGCTATGCAGTTCAAGGAAAGGAACACATGGTGTGGAAGCTTAAGAAGTCTATTTATGGGCCTAAGCAAGCCTCACGGTTATGGAACCTTTTTTCGATCAGGTTATCAAGTACTATGGATTTGATCAGTGCCCTGACGAAAGCTGTGTGTACAAGAAGTGTGAGGGTAAATGAGTTGTTTTCTTGGTGCTATACATAGATGACATTTTATTGATCGAAAGTGTCAAGAAGATGTTGACGGACGTTAGAGCATACATGTCCAGTCAATTCGTTATGAAGGATATGAGAGATGTTGGACACATTCTTGGGGTCAAGGTCATCTGTGACTGATCAAAGTGAATGATGTGCTTATCTCAGGAGTCATATATCAAGACTATACTTAAGACGCTTTAGCATGCAGGATTCCAAGAAGGGTTTCTTACCCTTCAGGCATTAAATTATTTTCTCTCAGGACATGTGTCCTAAGAAAACTGAGGAGAAATAGGAGATAAGACAGACACCTTACGCTTCTGCAGTAGGTAGTCTCATGTATGCTATGATTTGTACTACGTCGGATACCTGCTTTGTCGTAGGCATGGTAGCACGATATCAATCTAACCTTGGAAAGGGACATTGGGCAGCCATAAAGAACATACTCAAGTACCTTAAACGCTAAGGAGTATTGTTTGGTTTACGAGGCTGATTCATTATGACCTTTGGGTTATACCGATTCCAACTTTCACACGGATCGGGACTCAAGGAAATCTACCTTTGGATATGTGTTTACTTTGGGAAGCAGAGCCATGACATGGAGGAGTGTAAAGCAGAAATGCATCGCAGACTGCACCATGGAAGCTGAGTATGTGGCCGCATCTGAGGCCGCAAATGAAGCAATTTGGCTCAGGATCTTCTTGATGGACCTAGATGTGATTCCGAGTATGCCAGCGGTATCACGATATATTGTGATAACTCTGGTCCAGTGGCAAACTCAAGGGAACCACGGGCCCACAAGGCGAGTAAACACATTGAGAGAAAATATCACATCATTCGTGATATTTTAAGGAGGGGCGACATAGTGGTGATGAAGATAGCGTCAGAGGACAATCTGGCTGATCCCTTCATGAAAAGCCTGAACAGGAAGACGTTTGAGAGGCATGTAGAGGGATTAGGAGTACGACGTATTATAGACCAGGTATAAGTGGAAGAGTTATGTCATGCGACACAAATATTTGTATACTCTAAAGCATGTTTGAGTATAAGTGAGAGATTGTTATGGTTTGTATACCTCAAAGCATGATTTATGCTTAGACAATGTATAAGACTTGTTTTCAATTTCACTTTAATGAGAATAAATGTTTCTATAATTGGTTTGTTATTTATTACAATTATAGACTGTGTGGTGGATTGATGATCACAGAAGATAACACAGTCGGCTCCTTTATAATATAAAGTCGCAGTGTAGACAGACTTGGATAGTCTAGTCGGTAAAGATTGCGATCGGTATGTATAAGCGGATACACATGCTTTGCGTATACATATTTAGAGGTTTCACAGTGAGATAAGTTCTAAGGTGCTGATACTTAGAACGAGGTCTCGGAAATTAGTTCATTTGTAAATCTGTGACAATGACATTAGTATAGGCGGTTGATTATATGCTACTTTAATTCATATAAGCTTGCGGGTTTTTTATAACTCTAAATAGTGATGTCTTGGGCAGTAGTGATTGGCGTAGCCAAAAGTACTCGACTGTCAGTCGTACAGAATCGTGTCTCGATGACACGAGTTGATTAAATCCGCGTGAGACGTTCAGAAATATTTATTGCATAAGAAACCCGGCTGGTTGGGAATTTATTCCCTATGTAATAATAAAGGTCTGAACCGGATCACTCAAAAATAAATATATTAATTAATCGTGAGTTGTCACCAAACTCAATTAATTAAAAGATTTAGAAAAAATCTTGAACGCGGGAAATAATTAATGACAAAAGGGTTACGTCTGTAATTCGAATGAATCAAGATGAGTTCAATATTTATCCTATAGTGCAGTCGATAAATATTTATAATAGAACTGCACTTTATTGTGTTTACATGGAGTAATTAATTGGAGGACAAATTAATTTAAATTAATTAATTAAAGTCTAAAAGTGGGTCAAACAATTAATTAAATTCACTTGGGCTCAAAATATACTTGGAAATTTATTTAATTAAATTATAGATTTGTCCAAGCCCATATTAATTTTATATAATTCAAATTTGAATTTGAATTATAGTTGTATCCGCAAGAGATAAAGGTGGGGATATAGTTCTATTATTTGGGATCTAATTCATTTTCCTTGGAATTCCTATCCTAGCTCACAATGTCTATAAAAGGAGCATTAGAGGGGGCCGAAAATATCATCTCCTAGAGACATGATTTTCGGCCATCATCATAAGAGTTTTAACTCTTATTTTGAAAAACTTTGAAGTATTCCACACTTCAATTTTCATTCTTCTTTTCTCCTAAATTACTAGATAACTTCGCCCACACGATATTCTAGTAAGTAGACCGGGAATAGGATAAAAGTTTCTAAGTTTGGATTCAAGGAGATCTAGAAGGATATTCGAACGGTGTGGATTGTGGTTTGATAGATAACGATTAAAATCGTTTCTCCACAAGTAGATGATTTGCTTAAGAGAAGGTATAAGTTTTATTTTTCTGCATTTATATTCTCATATGTGCATAAAAATTAATTATTCATGTGATTAATTGAACTTGTGGATTCTGCGGTTTTATGAGCCCCTCATACGGGTTTCATCAAGACCACTTCGACATGGCCACCTTGACCCTCATGTTTACCATCGAGAAGAATGCTGAAGAAGACCCCACATTGTTGAACACCCCATTGAAAAGCCGTCGATGTACCCCACGAAGAGCACAGTCAAGGCAACAACATCCCCTTCGCCTGACCCACCGACGGAAGAGTTGATCGCCTACCTCAGTCGCATCGACAAGACAATCAAGCAAATGCAAGAAGCCCAGTTGGCCTATTTAGAGCACGTAGGTTTAAGGTATCCCCCAGCTCACCCTTAACTCAATCCTCCCTATTTTTTTAGTTTTTTTTTAAAGTTTTTTTAAGTTTTTATTTTGTTTTCATATTTTTTGTTAGAGTCTTGTTAGGGAGCCTCGACTGCTCTAACACTTTGCTTTGAGCAAAGTGTGTGAGTGGAAAGGGCTCCCACGTCGTTTAGGTTAGAGAGTCAGTATTTATTGTCTTCTTATTTAGAGTCTTGCCAACATGTCGTATATATATATATATATGTGTGTGTGTGTGTCTTGAGCATGATAGGCATAGGAGTTTTGATTTATAGTTCAAGCGTGTTCTAGGATAGTTAGGTATGACAGAAAAGGCAATCATGTGAGCATGTTTACCGTGTGAGATTTTGAGCCTAAATTGTTATATACATCTGCTTAGCATGATTCTTTTCTGTGTGTATATACAACTGCTTGGCTTGATTAGTTCTAAAACTTTCCTTCTTTCTTGGTCAAGATCCTGCAGCCTTGGTCAAGTCTCTAGAGGATTTAGACACTTTTTGTTCATAAGCCCAGAACCAAAAATTTCCCACCAACATTCAATCACCCTTGCTAGCCATTTTTTAGCTTTAATATTTCTTTTGCCTCATGCACATATTTAAAATCCCAATAAGGCCTACCCTGGTTGGGATGAACATATGGCAGAAAGGAAACCTATGGAGTAAGGAGAAGGGCAAGACACACACCCCGAATTGCTGCCCTAGCTTACAGTCGGGCAGCCCGAAAACCAAAATTCCAAAAATCTCCAAAAATAAATAAACACGGGGGGAAGCTTAGAAAAAGAAAGGGGTAAAAAGATCAGAAAAAAATCCAAAAATATACACTCCATGAATAAGTGTGCTAGGGCCCGGGGGAAGTTAAAGTGTGCTCTCTAGTCAAGGTATTGCCCAAGACTATAGTCCATACCGACCTTAGCCCAGTTCCTAAAAATTTTCCAACATTTTGCCAAAGCCACATTACAACCCTTGAAGACCCAAGGATAGATGTCTTGACCACGCTAATAGGGTGGAGACATGTAGAAGGCATGTCTATGTGACTATCTTGATCAAGCAGTTGATGAGCGCAAACACTTAAACCCTAAACACAGAGTGCTGAGTGGGTGAGGAACATCTCTATGCTTGACTGTTATCTTGACCGCTTGAGAACATTTCTTGAATTATGCTCTAACTCCATATCTACCTTGATTGCTTTTGATACATGTATGTTGGTGTGTTGGCATTTGAGTCTTTTGTTTTTCCCTTTCTTTATGCGCAAGTTGTACTTACACGCTTGAGCACAATCGTGCTTAAAGTGTGTGAGTATGACGAGCACATTTTTCTTGCTCTTTTACGTCTTGTCTAAGGTCTAAATCGAGTCATTTTCCTTTATTTTTTATCTTTTTTGTGTCTAGGAGGACACGAGTCTAGGTTGGCAAGATACAAGTCAAGGTTGCAGGTCATCTCAAGAAAGAGGCAAGTTTGTACACGAAACATCTTGGATAGTCTGAAGCTTAAGACAAGGTACGGCTTGAGATCACGCTGCAGCTGTTGGGGGCAAGAGGAACACCATGGCCAAGACAATGAAGAAGATGTAAGCATCAGGGAGTGCATAAGACAACGGGCAAGGAGCTGGGATTCACGGCGGATTTCTTTCCTTACGCGGAAAAGGAAAAAGATCTCCCTTTCCTTCCACTGAATATTTGGAGGATTGGGAGTATCTCCTTCACGCGAAAAATCTCACCGGGGTAGTAAAGTATATCCGTGAACCCTAGACACCTCTAACACAAAGCCTAAGCCCACGAAGAACTATATATACCCCCGCAGTGAAGCAGAGACACACACAATCGAGGGGAGGGACGATGCCCAACTGCTTTTTCTCTTAGTTTAGGCCTTATTCTGATGAGTGATTAGGAGGAAGAAACAAATCATATGGGCAAAAAATTTATTTATTTTATTTTCATGCTTCCGCTTTGCCAAGGGTTGGTCCTGGCAAGAGGATCTTTTGGTAACTCGTACTTCTGTTATTTCAATACAAGTATACTTTTGTTTATTTCGTTTGTGTTCTTTACTTTCTATATGAGTAGCTAGGTTTATTAACTTGTCTTGGAAAATATGAATTGATTCAAAGCTTATAACATCTTGAGAGGTCTAAATGCACTTTTAGTTGTATTGGCATGTTCCTAAAGCGCTAAATCTGAATCTTATATAACTTGATCAAGTCCTCGGTGTTGTCTGGCCAATAGCAGTCTTAGGCAAGATCAGGTTACCACTATCAAGTGTTTGCAACTCCATGCTTGCCATTTAGAGGGATCAGCATGGTGATGTAGGTGGGATCGCCATGGGACAGGCGTATGAGATGGTGTGCCCATGGTTGCGCAGTCCCGCTAATGCCTATTTGGGTATGCTGGAGTAGGCTTGGTCCAAGAGCAATCTTGGGCAAGGGGGATAAGGGAGTGAGTAACCCTTACCTTCTGGGCTGAAAAGGTATGATGGGCCAGGCTTGGGTGGCTACGTGACAATTAAAAAGGGGTTGCCTAAGTGATGTGTTTGGGTGGTAAGAGTAAAACCCCATTCTTACCCTCGCCTTTAACCAATGACATGCTAATACAATGAACAACTTTGCATCGATAATCAAGACATAAGTCAAGACTCAAGGATTCTAACTCAAGTCAAGTTGCTTTCTTATTTAACTATCTTTGTTGTTTCTTTTCATTTATTTAAATTTTAGCACTTTACTTTCTACTTGACTACAACTTCTTGCCCAAGACAATACCTGACTCAAAACCCAAATTGTCACATCAAGAGAGGAATCCACCAACTCCCTGTAGGATCGACCATGTACTTGCCACTAGCGGAACCTAGTGAAGAGTGTAGGCATTATAAATTTATCTTTACCGTAGTGATAACGACTGAACTCTGTCAACAGCGCCTGAGAAATCTCTTCTTGTTTCGAGTGTTGGGTTTAGCGTTGGGGTTTCAAAGATTTCTTATAGCGTTTTGGCTTATGAATTTCACATCTAAACTTTGGAAATCTGTCACTTGTAGTTCAGACGGAGAAGTTCTAGCCATCTACACCGACATCAGATTCTCGGTCAACAAGTGAGGTAAAATTTGAATTCCTAGGAGCATACTAGGGCTCAATTTTTCTAATTTATCTTCTCCATGTTTTACATGCTATGATATGTGTATTAGACTTGCGTGTTTTATTTGATTTATTAGACTTATGGATCATATGTATTTGTGAGTCTTTCAATCAAGTTCCACCATTATTGGCTTCCCATTTGAAAAATAGTCGTTGAAGCAGCATTAAATGCAAAATTAGTTGTTGCATGTTAGCTATACTTCTAGCCTTTGAAAATTGTCCTACATGGCATCTGACGTGACCACTAAACAGGTCGATGGGATCTATTTAGGATGATTGTTGCAACCTTAGTTAAAAACTCGTTGTTGATCTTATGTTGAATGCATATCATATGGTCTCCCTTATTGGATAGGTCGAACTCGATCATTTACAAATAAATATATTAATAAAAGTTTGAACTCGATCACTCACGAATAAATATATTAATTACTATAACCTGCCACTAAGCTTTATTTATTTAATGAATATTGAATTTTAAACGCGAAAAATAATTTATTAAAAATGAGGGTCATTCATAATTTGAATCGGCTTTGAATAATTCAATATTTATGATATTGAAAAGTTGATAAATATTAATATGAAATTTTATTCATATAATGATTACTAGCTTAATTAATTGACAGTCTTAATTGATTGTGCCATTATTTAAGAAATTGTTGGAGATATTTATGGACTAGATTTAATATTGGAGGTTCAGACTCATTCTCCTTAGAAACTATGACCTAGTCCACAAAACCTCTATAAATAGAGATGGACTGAGGGTGGCAGATCACTTCATCACCCATACCAAGGGTTTCCACCACCCAATATTAAATACATTATTGAATTTGAAAATTAGTAGTATTCTCACACTATAATTTTCAATCCTTCCTTTATGATAAACCAGAAGAATTATCGCTCACACGATAGTATGGCTATAGATTGACTCATACTAAAGATTAGGTCATATACTAGAAGTTTTGGAGGTCAAATTCGTTCGTGTTTTCTGACACGGATTAATGTTCATTGTTGACGATTGATCGTTTCTCTACAATCAATTTATGATGTTTCGATTGATATTCAATTGCGTATTAGAATTTCATGCTTCTATTCAGTCATCAAACGTGTGGATCTTGCGAATTCGTGAGCCTCTCATCAGGGTTCCATCAACATCTGACATCAAGTTTGTTCTTGAAGAGTAATGTCCTACTATTCTTGCTAGTAACACCTCTAATGCCGTTAGAAGCACATTCTAAGTGGGTAAAAAGGAATTAGATGGCGCGTTGTTACATTCTAAATTCTATGTCGAATATAGTTTAACATCAACATGAATCTTTTCCTACCGTAGCTGAAATTATTCTTAGCCTAGGCGAGATGTTTGGGACACAGAGTCGAGGTGCTAAGCAATTGGTCATTCGCAATGTGATGAAAATGTTTATGGCCGAAAGAACATTGGTTCGAGATGATGTCTTGAAGATGATGGATTATCTAGGTGAGTTTGAGATTTTGGGATGTTAGATTAACATTGCCTCTCGAAATGATATCATCCTTCAGAGCTTGCATGACAGTTATCAACAGTTCTGGTTGAACTATATCATGAATAAAAAAAAGAATAATCTTGTGGAACTGTAAACGATGGAAGTTGTGATGGCTACGACCCGACAGGCGTTAGTGACTTCAGCATTGTCTTCTAGTCATCCTGATAAATAGGGAAAGGGCAAGAAGAATGAGGTATCATGGGCTGCTAAAAAGAAATTAAATAGGAAGGGACCTAGAAATCTGATTGTCTAGTTCTCAAGAAGTCCATGAACGTTTAAAGTATGCCTCAAACCTTTGTATTAGAAACATGTTTAATGGCTAATTCTACTCAGTCATGGGTAGTAGATACGGGAGTCACTGACCATGTTTTATGTGATTCGCAGGCATTCCTACAAACCAGACTACTTATAAAGTGCGAGATTTTCATCTCCTTCAGTGGCGCTACGAGAGTGGCGGCCGTTGCAGTTGCCAACGTGCATTAGAGTTTTCTTCTTTTGTTATAGTATTGAGAGAAGTATTTCTCGTGTCGAGCTTTAGAAAGAATTTCATATTAGTTTCTATACTTTTTTTGGATGGATGTTTAATTTTTTTAGATGATTTCGTTATTATCAAAAAATGAAATTGTTTTATTTATTCTGGAACGATGATAAGCAAATTATATATTATTAATGCACAACCTAAGCAACAAACTAATTCAACTTTTAACTTATCATGTCTTTCGATGAATGAAACATATATGTGGCACTTCAGACTTGGTCATATATACCTTAAGAGGATTCAGAAGTTCGTTGAAATTGGTTCGTTAGACAAGATTTTCAACTTGCGAGTATTTCTTGGAGCGTAAGATGGCTAATTTCCAACTGTTCAAAAGCTATGTGTTGAGGTATTTGTCTCCATGATCATATCAGAAATACTTAATAGTCTTACTCTGACGGTTCTCCTGAAGAGTACGGAACTCCTTAAATTTCTCAAAGCATTCCGACTTGTAGTGCATCAAATAGACATATACATATTTTGAGTAATCACCTCAAGGTGTGGGGAAGTACAACATATTTTCTAGAGAATGATGTCGATAAGTTAACGTCTGGTTCTGACTTGTGTTTGTTCGTCAACTATCCTAAGGAGATGAAATGATGATAATTTTATATTCTTAAAGATCGTGAGGTCGTGGTCTCAACCCACGTTCGATTTTTTGAAGAGGACTGGGTAAACATCCACATGCCCAAAATTGAGATAGTTCTCGAGAAAATGTGAACAAGAAATAATTCAAATTTACAAGAACAACAAACGCAACAAGAACCAGCCCAAACACTTGCACAACCAATAATAGAGCCACATCGTAGTGGGAGGGTTGTTCGTCAACCTGAGGTTTGGCAAATGGATGTCAAGATAGATATATATAATTTTAACAATATCTGCTTATATGGGTTGGGAGGTTTGGCAGATGGATGTCAAGATAGATTTACGTATTAGAAATCTTGAGGAACAATCATATGAATAAGCCATAGGGTTATGCAGTTGAGGAAAAGGAACACATGGTATAGAAATTTAAGAAATCCATTTATGGGCTTAAACAAGCCTTAGGGTCATGGAACCTTTGCTTGTATCAGGTTATTAAATCTTATGGATTTGACTAGTGCCTTAACAAAAGTTGTGTGTACAAGAAATGTGTGGGACATACAGTTGTATTCTTGGTGCTATACGTAGATGACATCTTTATTAATTGGATGTGTCAAGAGGGTTATGTCAGACGATAGGGTGTGGTTATCCAGCCAATTCGATATGAATGATAATGGAGAAGCCCAACTTATTTACGATATGAGTGAGAATTTGAGATCAGAACTTGAAACTTTTCCGGTTCTAATCCGTGTCTCGAAAGGATTCAGGAACTCGAGACACGAATTTTTTGGAACCGGGAAAGGGATCGAGAAATTGGAAATACGGTAGTCACTTTACCTTTCCCAACATGCTGTCGGCTGTTATAACACCAATGGCTCGATCAAATTATATAAAATCTGATCTTGTGCTTTAGAAACATATAAATATTATAAGTTCATTTAGATCTCTTAAGACTTTTAAGATTCGACTCAACTCATCTTTCCCAATTCAAGTAAATAAACCTAGCTAAGCATGATTAAAGTAAATAACGCAAATGAAATACATAAAAACATACTTGAATTAAAATACAAAAGAGTAGCGTTAACAAAAGTAACTCTTGGCAAGACCAACCCTAGCCAATGCCATAAAAATGTATGTGAAAATTTAAAGATGTCTGTAGGACTTTTTTTCTTCCTCCCAATCACTCAAGAGAAATTAAACATGACTTAGACTGGAAAAATAAAGCAGCGGCCGGTTGGAATTGTCACACACTCTCCTTCAAGTTCTTGATCATCCCTCTTCCATGCACCGCGCTGGCCTGCGGCCTAGGAATGAATAAATTGGGCGTTTGAATGGGCCTAGGCCGTCTCTGGTGGTAGCTTGACACGTCTAGGGCTGGTGATGGCACCTTCCTTCTTTGGCAGATCCGCCCATGCATAGGAGATACTCCCAATCTTCTAGATTTTCACTGGAAGGAAATGAATGTATTTCCATAATTCGAGCATGTAAAGTCTTGGTCGCCAATCCTTTGCATCTTGCCTTCTATTTGTTGCTTCCTTCTCCTTCCTCTTGGCCACGGTGGTTCAAAAGTCTGCTCCAGCAGTTGAAGTATGATCTTGTGCGGTACTTTGGCTCGAGCTTCAGCTTTCCCAAGGAACTTTGCGCATAATCTTGTCTCTTTCACGGGATGATCTCCAACTTTACCTACAACCGGCCACCCATATTTGTGTCCTCCCAGACACGACTCGACAAAAAATAAAAGAAAAAGACTTGATCTAGACCTAAAAAAAGACATAAAAGATCACAAAAACGAACTTGTCAATGGGTGGTCTCCGTCGCAGACGGGGTTGTGGTGGAGGGCCACGCTGATTAGAATCCTTGGAGGAACCGGAAGAGGAACTAGGAAGATTGGTCACCATCTTAGAATTTGGTAGGGCAAGTCCGACCAAATTGATGGAGTGAAGGTAGAGAATTCAAGGAAGAAACTAAATTTTATGAATAATTGTTGGAAAACAAAACTTACCTTAGAACAGGTCCACCAAAATAATCTCCCCACCACTGAACAACGCTGCCAATATGCAATTCTCTAGATAAATTACCCACAAACCGTAAAATCAATTTTAAATAAAATAGTTGGGCCAAGTCCATGTAAGAAACCTTTATTCAAGCTAACTAAAAAATAACTCTTAAATAAATAATAACTTCAAAAAGAAAGTGACTATCTCGATTGATTCTTACATCGCCTCTCATAAACTTTAAGAGGCTTCACGTTCAACCCTTGTTATCAAAGAAAGTATCATATCATTTGTGATAGTGTGAGGTGGGTCGATTTTGTGGTGACCAAGATAGCATCGAGTACAACCTAGTTGGTCCTTTCACCAAGACTTTGACAAGCAATATGTTCGAGCGTCATGTGGAATGAATGACCGTGAGACACATGAAGGAACTATTTTGAGTATAAGTGCAAAAGATGTATTAGATAGATAATAGTGTATATTTTAAAGCATGTTTAAGTATAATGGGATATTGCTAGCGTTTGTATATTCCAAAACATGTTTTTCTGTTAGAGTATTGTAGCAGACTTGTTTTCACTTTCATTTTATGAAAATAAATATTTTTTTTCATTGGTTTGTGATTTATTTTATTTTGATTATTTATTGCAAACAAGTATGTTTTTACATTGTAGAATATGCGGTTGATCGATGATCACAGAAGGTAACCCATTGGCTCTTTTTTTTTAATAAAGTTCACAACCTAGACAGACTTAGAATGTTTTTTTGTGAAAGATTGTGGTATCATTTGATGTCCTGTGCTGACTTTAACCGACATAATGATATCATTGCATTTATGATGTTATGCATGTAATTGCATTTATGCATTGTGAGGTTTAATAGTGAAATAAGTTCTTTTATGTTGATGGTGAAGAATGGGGTCTTGGAAACTATCTATTTCTTAATTATGTGAATAACATTAATTATATGTGTTTCATTATGCACTACTTTTATATATTTGTACATGCAGATTTTTTGTAACCTTATTGTAACACATTAGATAATGGTAGTAAGTTTAACGTTAAGTATTCAGATGTGATTATGTAGAAATGCATCTTGGCATGAGTCATGTGATCGAGTTCTTTATATAAACAAGATTAGTTGAGAAAATGATTATTATATAGAAACTGATCATTTAAAATTTATTGTAGATATAAGAATATATGTTGAACTGGAAAACTCACATATATTAAATAATTTTAGGTATCACTTGGCTTTAATTAATTAATGAATATTAAATTTTAAACGCATGAAATAATTTATTAAATAAGTTTCAGTTCGTAATATAGATATGGATTAAATATTATAATATTTATTTTATAACGTAATCGATAAATATTAATATAAATCTATTTTAATATAATAAAATTTTTGATAATTAATGACAATTTCTTAATTGGTGTTAATTAAAGATTTGTTGGAGATATTAAAAAGGGTTAATGGGGCAAAATGACTAATTTTTAGAAAAAAATATAAATAATAGTAATTTGAATAAAAAAATATATTCAAGTATAAAATATAGACCTTTTTTTATTTTTTCAGACAAAAATAGCCTTTTATTCTCCGAACACACAAATCTTGCGAAATCGATTTCGTGGGATTCGTGTGTTTGTACACAAAATAGAACAACACACGAATCCCACGAACTCGAGCTCGCAGAGGTCGTGTGTTAGTACAATTTATAGAATAACACAAGAATCCCGCAAATTCGATTTTCTGGGATTCATGTATTCTATATTACAACACACGGACACACGAATCCCGTGAATTCGAATTCGGGGTTTCATGTGTTCTACATTACAACACATGAATCCTTGAATTTGAATTCACGGGATTCATGTGTTATCCATTACAATACATGAATCCTGTGAATTCAATTTGGCGGGATTCGTGTGTTCTATATTACAATACATGAATCCATTGAATTCAAATTCACGAGATTTTTGTGTTACGTTATTTTACATAGTAACACATGAATCTTGAATTCGTTGGATTTATGTGTTACGCAAAAATTAAATTAAAAAATAATGATGGAAGAGTAAATTAGTCTAAATATTTTTAAAAAACTACTCCCTTCGTCCACCATCTTTTTTCCCACTTTGATCCGTCACGAGTTTTAATAAAATGCTTTGACTTGAGTTTGTAATGTGTAATGTGCAATTTGTAAGGTGTAGTGAGTGGAGAATGAGACTCACATTAATGATGATTTATAGTGTATAGTTAGTGGAAAATGAGACTAACATTAATGAAGATTTGTAATGGGTTGTGAGTGGATAATGAACCCACATTAATGTGTTATGAATAGAGAATGGGTTGCTAAAAATAGAAATATTAATAAAAATAATAAGATACTTGGTGGACGGTTCAATATGGCAAAATGGGAAAAAAATCATGGTCGGAGGAGTATTTTTATCTTTTTTATATTTTCTATGAAAATAATTATTTTAACTTGTGGTTTGTTTCAACTTATTTTTAACTGTCAGTACGTGGCATTGTTTAGACCAGACTCACTGTCCGATAAAGGGAATCAGTATCGGGCACGAGGAATATTTCCAGCCGATATACTTCCAATTA
>JAPKLX010000142.1:638474-679796 GCA_026898415.1 Leonotis leonurus
CAAGCCATTACCCTTTATATAGATGTTGTTGAAGTGTTATTCTCTTAATTAATACTTAAGACTAGTATAGCTAGTTAATAGCCTTCACTCTATTTTGTAGGTTTTGGAAGAAGCATGGGTGGAAGTCTCTTCTTCCTTCACTCAACCAAGGGTTACAGCCCCTCTGCACTGTCTCTTTTCCTCTGCAGCAGTATGGCTGCCTTACCTCTTACTGCAGCAGACATTTTCTTACACATATAGGAGTTTCTTCTTTCCTTCTATTTTGCATACTGCCGTGTGCAGCATGTACTGTTAGCTTAGATTTTTAATTTGTTTTCTACAATGTACTGTACTAACACATCTATATATAATTGGTCTTGTTTCTACTTTAAGTGTTTTAAATTTTTATCTTACCTTACTTACTTGTTATTCATGCATGTACATATCTCCATACTTGAGTGAAATCCTCTTTCCTTCCCAACAAAATAACTTTTGCAGGTTTATAATATATATATATGTATACAGGTTTGCGTGTAGCACATATATGTAAACATCTGAAAATTTCAATCCAAGTATATATATATATATATATATATATCAGTATGTTAAAATATATATACATAGATAAAATTTATACCACATAATTATATTGTATGCACCCTATGCATACCATTTATATAGTTCTCAAAATATATAACATATACCTACACTTATATATATATTTCTAAAGTATACAACATATCCTTAATATTAATATCTCTTAAGATATTAATCAAGTAATCACTAATTACGTGTTATCTTTTAACCCAAAATTTCTTTTTCAACTAGATTCCACTCACATTAATTAAAATACAATGTTCGATATATAATAACAAGCGCGTTCGAATATTGCTTACTTCGATAATTAAAAGACGGGGCATTACATTTAAACTGAAAATAAGTCTGATACATCGTCTAAGCATAAAGCATGCTTTGAAATATACAAACCCTAACACGAAATTGGGAGGCGATTACCCCAATTTTGATGATTTAAATCTCTTCTCGAAAATATCTTGAAAATCTGGAAATTACTCTCTGTAAAAACAAAGGCGTTGAAGCCACTAATCTCAATATCAGAGGAGCTGAAGCCTTGAAATCGTAAAAGGTTTGACGCAGAAAAATTACAAGTAAAAAACATGGCGCTGAAGCCTTAAAATTGTAAGTAAACGGCGAATAAGCCATGAAATGTAAAATGAATAGGGCACGGAAGTCCGCAAATTGTAAGAAATTTGGCGATGAAGCCAAAGAAGAAATTTGGCGCTGAAGTCAGTAACAAAATCCAGGCACCTAAACCATGGATTAACATTTGGTGCTAAAAGTCATCATAAAAAATCAGGGGCGATGAAGCCACCACCTAGTAACAATTTGACGTTGAAGTCATTTTATCCTTGAAAGTTTTAACGGCGATGAAGCCACCAATATTGAGAATCGAAGATGAAGTCATTTCTTAGTAAAAGCGTGAAATAGTGAAGTGACATAGACGAAAACTTTCAGTCAGAAGTTATTTGCTGTTTATTTGATATGAAATGTCTATGAGACAAATGTTATTATTTAGTGTGTTTTTTAGTGTTTTTACACGACCTTTCGAGTCTCGTTTCATAGTTTTAGGTTCATTTTATATTATTTTTTTGTTCATATTTACGTCCGATTATCGTAATTGCATGTAGGTTGTTTGATGTGGAAATTGGCGCAAAATTGAGTTGTAATGATGAAGCTTCCATAGCATAGGATTAAATTTCATCTTTATAAGAGTCCGTAGCCGCAAACGAATCCAAAATCGGAGTTCAAACGATGGAGAACGGGCCGAAATAAAATCGTTGCGCGCGAGGGCCAGCGCCAGGGGCCCAACGGCCGCTGGACCCCAGCGCCGGCTGGACCTGTGACTCGGCTGGGACAGAAACGCGAGCCCAGCGCCCGCTAGACCCTCCGCAGGCGTTGGGCGTGATTTTTGGATGCGTTTTATGCTATTTAAAGCCCATTTTTAGGCGTATTTTCTATCCCCTTTCATATTTTCTCTTCTTAGAAACCCTGGAACACGTATTTGAGTTGATTTCTTTGAAATTTCGCCTCAAGACGAAGGATTGAGGGCGAGTTTGACGCTCAATCCAAGATTCTTTCTTAGTAAGTTTTATTTAATTCTTATCTTTGATTGTTTTATGGATTGAATTGTCATTCTCTACCTAGGGTTTAGAATTTCTTTAATTATTTATTGATTGTTCTTGATTCATGCTTCATGATTTAACTTGTGCTTATTTAATTGAGACAATTGGCCACCGTTTTTTATTAATTGTTTATTGGTTGAGATCGAGAGATAATTCCAATAGAGAACTAGGGTTAAATCATTAATAAATCCAAATCGGAGACGTATGAATTATATTCATTATTGATTTGTGATTTTCCTATTGTGTAATTCGAATACATAGGTTAGAATTGCGGCTTAATTATTGAATACGAAAGTTAGTAATTAAGCAACTCTAGGACATCATTTATTAATTACAAATCAT
This sequence comes from Leonotis leonurus, assembly GCA_026898415.1. Classification (NCBI taxonomy): domain Eukaryota; kingdom Viridiplantae; phylum Streptophyta; class Magnoliopsida; order Lamiales; family Lamiaceae; genus Leonotis; species Leonotis leonurus. The sequence continues at coordinate 640,997 of JAPKLX010000142.1, forward strand.
TGTTCTTAATTGAGAAATTCTTTTTAGGATAATCTAATATGTGAGTCGTGATTACTATCTAATTAAGAATATGTAAGTAATTAATTAGACTAACTATTAAGAAGCTCTTAATGAACGAACAATAGCATGAATTTAGGAGCATGATTTAATTGATTTTAAACTTTCTTCGCTCTAGGCCCTTAAATCTGGAATCCCACCTTTTTATTATTTTGTTTATTTATTTATTTCTTATTTTCTCATGCTTATTGATTAGAGTGTTTAGGATTCCATTTATTTGTTCTTGATAACACTTAGGATTAGAATCGTCCTGCTTAGCTTTCCGTTGAGATTCAATCGTGGTTAACTTGTCACGTACAATTGACCTCGTATATTTGCGAGAACCTAGAGTGTACACATTTTTAGGTCAAAGAGTTATCTACCTCGCAAATGTGGTCATTCAATTTTTGAAATGCTTTCTCTCTCCTATGAGGAGTTAAAGAAAAAGATAGGCTAAACAAATGAATATAAAAATAGTAAAACCAAATCACATGGATGGTACCTCTGTAAGACCAAGGTCTGACCATTGTAATAAAGGTTCTAGCAATCTCAGACACCTCTGTCAAATAACTATTGAAAAATCGAATAACTTTTTAGAAAATTCTATGCTTTGAGAAATATGGAAACTAAATTGTCAACGCTAATGAATGAAATGTCTATCAGCAGAAGTTGAGCAAAGGCAAGAATGACGAATTTGTCAACCGTAGAGGGTGTAAAGGTGGTTTTTGGTACAGTAGATCTAACTCCTAATGCAAATCAAATCACTTATGTGGGCGTTAAACCTCTGGCCCCACATGAAAGTCAACAAGAGCAAATCATAAACATGATCTATGGAGGGCCAACATCGGGCGACTCATATAGAGCTAGAAAATATTACGTTAGAAGAATGATGAATGTTGAAGAGTTCTCTATGATGAAAATCCAAGAAAAAAGAAACTACCCAGAAATATCCTTTGGCGCAGAGGATAGTCAAGCCATCCTTCGGTCCAATGACGATGATTTGGTAATAACAGTAGACATCGAGAATTATGATGTAAAGAGAATTTTCGTAGATATAGGAAGTGCCGTAAATGTGATGTTTGCTGAGTGCTTTAATCAATTAGATACAGGCACAAAACTTATCCTTGTAGTTACGGCCTTGCACGGGTTTGCAGGAGAAATGTTGGTACCTATGGGTGCTGTAAATCTCACAACTTCCTAACGGGATGAAGGGATCAAAATGGCCAGACCCATAACGTTTTTAATTGTAGACACGCCCTCTACTTATAATGAAATTCTTGGAAGACCCGCCTTGAATGCCTTTCAAGCAGTAGTGTCCACATATTATATGAAGATGAAATTTCATGTAGGAAACATGATAGGACAAGTAATGGGAGACCAAGATGTGTCCTGGAAATGTTACATGCAGGCAGTAAAGGCAAGTGAAATAAAAAGAAAAGTTATCCCACCTCAGGAAATTTGCTATAGATTGGAAGGTAGAGAGGAAAAGAGAATAAGAAAGGAAATGCTACCTGAGGAGGCTCCTCCTGGCCAAATACAAGCCGAAGAAGAACTGATGAGTATAGAACTATATCCTCATCGTACAGGATATGTCACCCATGTGGGTACGCAAATGAGGGATGCAGAAGCCAAGGAAATTATTGCTTGCTTACGAAGAAACGCAGATGTATTTTTTTTCAAATCGTCAGATTTGATGGGAGTTAGTACAGTTGTGGCTATGCATAGTCTTAACGTCGATCCCACGATAAAACCTATAAAGCAAAAGTTACGGCAGTTTGGTCCCAAAAAAGATCAAGCTATACGAGAAGAAGTACAAAAGCTCCTGGAAGCAGGACACATTAGGGTTCAGTTTCCAATTTGGCTCTCCAATGCAGTGATGGTAAAGAAAAGCAATGGAAAATGACGAATGTGCAATGATTTTAGAGATCTTAATAAGGCTTGCCTGAAAGATCATTATCATCTGCCAAGAATTGATCGGCTAGTAGACTCCACTTCTAGATATTAGCTATTATCCATGATGGATGCTTATCAGAGATATTACCAAATAAAGATGAATCCAGCAGATGTCCCCAAATGTGCTTTTGGGGTGTGCACATGAGTTTTCGGATACGTGAGCATGCCATTCAGCTTGAAAATGTAGGCGCCACTTACCAACGAATGATGGATAAGGTCTTTCAAGACCAAATTGGCAAGAACATGCAGGTGTATGAAGATGATATGTTAGTCAAAAGTGTTATCAAGGAAACACATGACAAAGATTTAGAAGAAGTTTTCTCAATGGCGAGAAAGGCAGGTAATCCAGCAACGCTTTTTGGGTTAGGTTAGGAAAATTCTTAGGGTAAATGGTAACACCTAGGGGTATTGAAGTAAACAAAGCAAAAGCCCAAATAGTGTTCGATATGTCACCTCCAAAACAATGAGAGAAATCCAGAGGTTAAATGGGTGAATAGCAACCTTGAGTAGATTCATATCTAGATCTGTTGAGCATAGTCTCCCTTTCTTTAAGATATTAAGAAAATGAGCTACTTTCGAATGGATATAGGAATGCCAGATAGCATCAAAGATTTGAAGAAACATTTGGCGGATTTGCCTCTGCTGACCAAATGGCAATATTCTCTTCCTATACTTCGCAGTGGGAGTGGCATCAGTCAATGCAGTTCTGTTAAAAAAAAGAGAAGGTCAGCAAAAGCCTATCTATTGTGTAAGTAAATTGATTCAGGGCCCCGAGTCACGATACTTTGATATCGAAAAGGCGGCACTTGCAATAATGGTTGCATCCAGAAGGTTAAGACCTTATATCTTATCACAAAAGGACATTGTCGGAATGAATTTACCTTTCAAATAGATCCTTGGATGTCCAGATCTTTCAGGAAGAATGGTGAAATGGGCAGTAGAGCTTAGCGAATATGAAATAAAGTTTGAAACAAGATCTGCCATTAAGGCTCAAGCTCTAGCGGATTTCATTCAAGAAGCTACCAGACCTTCAGAAGAAGAGGTATGTGAGGTTTATGTAGACGATTATGTCACCAAGGATGGGGTAGGAGTGGGAATCTTCATTATCACTCCAGAAAAGGAACAACTGGACTTTGCAATAAGATTCAGTTTCAAAATTACAAATAACGAGGCTGAGTATGAGGCTCTAGTTAGAGCTATGAGAATTTTAAAAGAGTTGTCAGCTAGGGTAGTGGTAGCATACTCCGATTCACAGCTGGTAGCCCAGAAAGTGTTGGGCACATACAAAAGAAGAGAGGAGAAGATGGTGATTAAACCCGTATGAGGGGCTTATAAATGCACAGCATCCACAAGTTTAATAAATTGCATAAATAATTAATTATTGACATATAATACCACATAGGAGAATTAATTATAGAATATACCTTCTCATTTGCTAGTTCTTCGCTTGTGGAGAAACGAATTTAATCGTTAGCAACGAACCGCAGTCCACACCGATGGAATCTTCTCTTATTCTCTTTCGATCCTACCTTAGAAACTTATAACATATTTTCAATCTATGATTGGAATATTATGTGGGAAATAAATTATCAAATCTTTAAGAGAATAAGAACGAAAATTAGAGTGTTGAATACTCTTAAATTTTCAAAAATTAAGAGATTAATATCTCTTAGTGGCTAATTTTCCTAGGGTGGGGAGAGTGGAAAAATCAGCCACTCTATGTTTTTTATTTATAGATATTTTGGGTTAGGTTAGGGTTTTTAAGTTGAATGGATAAGACCACAAATAATATAATTAATTCTCACTTTTATCCCTATACAATTCCATCTATTATTCAAATTTGAATTTTGGATAATTCAAAATTAATTTGACCAGGTGAAATCCATAACTTAATTTAATTAATTTCCAAGTCATTTTGACCCAAATTTATTTAATTAATTGCTTGGTCAAACTTAGACTTAAATTAATTAATATATTAAGTTAATTTAACTCTCAATTTAATTACTTTATTAGTTGATAAGGAATAATATCAGCATTACTTCGTAAAGAATAAAAAGAAATTCTTTACTAAAATAAAATACTCTCTTACGGTATAAATTAAGTTTTGAAGCACCCAGAATTGAAAAGGATCAAAGGGCCTTTGTGATCTGGTTATTATCCAGATGGAGGGGTCTGAATAGCCCTCACCTCTGTTTGAGATTACCTCTGAAAGAATGACTTGACAGCTCTGGTTCTAGGGGTCTGTTAAGTAAGATAGCTACGTTTATTGTATTTCCCGACATATGTTAGAGGTAAAGAGTTATGCGGCGATGGTCTCTAACAACCCAGGCGGGGACCATTACCACACGGTAAGCTATTATTGGACGAAAATTATTTACACGCACCATTTACACCTATTACTTCTGAGGTATATTACTCATTTACCCTTAATATACCTGCTATATTTATCCCATCATTTGTTTTCATACACAAGAAAGAACGAACACTTGTTCTTTCACGCATTCTCATTAACCAAGTAAATTGACTTGAGCGTTAGAGTGTCTTCCCGTAGGACCCCCGACCACTCATCCGGTCTTGTTTTGCAAGTCACGCCTATGACTCTAGTACCGAGATAATCACTTATTCAAACTATGTTGCTTAAGTCAAGGTACAGACTCCAAACTCTTGGAGTTTTCTTACATTCTCTGTAAATATTTTGTTGAGAACTAATCCTTAGTCTAACAATTATTATATAAAATAAGTATTGCTTAGTTTAAATAATAATTAATTGATTTTGTATAAATGAAATTATTATTATTATTATTATATATATATATATAACCATAAGAAAATAATATAAATAAATCTATTTTAGATCGGATCGGGTCCGCCTGAAAATTAATCTGTTTTTATCTTTACAATCCATAACTGCCAATTTTCAGATCTCCCGAGTCTTTTTTGACGGCTCTATATATAAATTTTAATGAATGAGGTGAATGTATTGTTAGTAAAATAAGAGTCATGTACTGTTTAGTAAATAAATGTAATATATATTGATGATAGTATTCAAAACATACATTTAAATATTTAATAAATAAAGTATGCATACTTTTTGTGCAATAATTAATATGAACAAATTATTATTTTCTTTGATTGTTCATGTCATTCAAAAAAAAATTCAATTTAAATAAAAATATCACATATAAATTTAATATATATAATATAATAAAATAATTGTATATATTCAATTTTGTAAATGATCTTAACTTTTTTTATATTAAATTTATTTATTTCATATAATATATCAAATTAAAGCTCTTGTCAAAATCTTTAATTTAACATGCATATTGCATATGGTTACACGAACGAAATTGATAAAATTTATTAAAATAAAATGATAAGAGAAGAGAAAAATGTGTTTAAATTAAATGTGTTGAATGAATATGTTTACACGTTCTTTTAAAACTAGTAATTTTGCATGTGCAGTTGCACGGAAAATTATTTGTTGTAGTATATATTTTAATTATTTTAAAATATAGATAAAGTTGGTAATGTTTAATTAAATTAGACTAAAAAAATTTCCTTATTGAATGTTAGTGTCAAATCTATATATTATATTTTTTTAAGATTATAAATAAATTGTTATATGTTAGTTTATTTCTTTAACGTAACAAAGATATAAAAATTTATTTATTACATATTATTTTATTTGAAGATTACTAGATTAATATATGGTGGGTATGCTTTTAATTTTAACCTACAACTCGACATGAAACTATTTAATTGTTACTTTTTAGCACATCTGTGAAATATATTTCTTATTTACATATTTTTAAATTGCTAATTTGATTTATTTAGTACACATTAGTAATTGAGATGTCGTGAAAAAAAATTAAATTAAAATTGATAAATTACATTACATACTTAAAAATTTTAGTTTAATATTAAAAATTAACTTATAATAGAATAGAATAATATGTTTTTTATTTACATTTTATTAAGTTGGTAATTTGATTTATTTTTTATAACAAAAAAATCAAATGAAAATTGGAAAACTACACAACAAAAACAATATTACTTATTTAAATTTAATTGAGTTACAAATTAATTAATTTATTTATTGTTAAATTAAAAATAAATTAAAGAGAAACTAATTAGAAAGTGGAGGAATATGAGAAGATAGGGGTGGACATATAAATAAATAAAAATTAACTAATTAATTAATAAAAAAAATGATAATTAAGATGTGGGGGAGTGGGGAAATGAATAATCTATCCCATACCCATAACTCATATAAATAAATGTAAATGATTATTATAATTAATTAGCAATAATACAAATTAATAAATTCATTAAAGACATAATAATTAGCAATAGTCTCAAATTAATTTTTATATATTTTTAAAATATATAATCAATAAATATAATAAATAAAATTAAAGAAAATTAATTATTTATAGTATAAAGAAAAAAAATAAACATAACTATATGTATATATAACTTTTTTATTCATATATAGTGTAATAATTTAATATATATTAAACCAACAATTGAAAAAAAAAATTGCACTTTTTTCTGAATTATAAATAATTTTATAAAATATATAAAATAATAAATATAATTTTAAATGAATTTAAATAAAATAAATTATTGATAATATTAAGAAAATAAAATAAAAAAATTATAAATATAGCTATATTTCTATATACTTTTTTATTCATTTATAATGTAATAACTTAAGAAAATAAAAATAAGAAGTGAAAAGAAAATGAGATAAATATAATAAAAAGATATATACATTTTCACTAATTATATATAATTTCGTAAAATATATAAATTATTAAAATAATTAATATAATATAATTTAAAAAAATATTGATAATATGAAGAAAATAAAATAAAAATAAAAAATGAAAAAGATAATAAAGTAAATAAAATAAAAAGGAAGGAGAAAATTAGGAAAGAAGTGGCAAAATTATTTATATATATGATTTGGCCCTAAAAAGAAGTTATTAAAATCTCATTTTTATATATTAATAGATATGGTGTCAAACCTAAAATTGGATAATATTATTTTAATCATATCCCAAGTAGTTATATATTTTTCCTAAATTAAAGTTAAAACTGAAAAAAAAAATGGACAAGATTTGAAATATATGAGAAGCATATTCTTTGTCCTGCTTATGCTAGTTCGATAATGATGCAAAATTAAAATTGGTGAAGCAAATGAAAAGAGGCGAGATTCTTTTCTTTTCTTGTGTTATATAATATTCATGACTTGTTGCTCTTCTCTTAATTGCAGAAACATGAAGAAGGGAATATAATCATCCATATTATTATATATAGTGCTTGATGAATTCACGTGTTTTGCAACGTAACTAATTTGGTGTGTAATGGCAGAGAAAGAGTATGCGAAGGTGGTGGATAGGGCGCGAAGGCATCTAAGAGCCCTCATATCTTCCAAGAATTGTGCCCCAATCATGCTTCGCTTGGCGTAAGCGCACTAGTATATATTTCTAAGATTTCATAAATATAATTGTAAATAGTGCATGCAGTAGATATAAGGCATGCGTGTATTTATAGAAAGTTAATTTAAAATGCGAGATATATATATTGTTGTAGGTGGCACGATGCAGGCACGTATGATGCAAAAACGAAACGTGGAGGTCCCAATGGTTCGATTAGGAATGAAAAGGAGTTCAGTCATGCTGCAAATAGTGGCCTTAAAATTGCGATTGATCTTTGTGGTGGCTTCATAATCATATCTTCCATATCCATTCTATGTTTATTTTGTTATTAATTAGTATAAAGTATATATAGCAGTCTGATATTGTCCACTTGTGGCGTTTTCGTTTCGACCACAGAAGAAGTAAAAGCCAAACAGCCCAGAATTTCATATGCAGATCTTTATCAGGTAAGAAGACAATTTTATATATATATATATATATATATATGATATGGTACTCATAATGTTCTGAGTTCAGCATTCATCTTCTTTAATTTGTGAATTAATTTCAGCTTGCTGGAGTGGTTGCTGTTGAGGTAACTGGAGGCCCCACTATTGACTTTGTTCCAGGCCGAAGGGTAAACATATATACTCTCTATAAGCCACCACACATTTAAGGGTGTGTTTGGTTTCATACATCAGAAGAAGGTGGATAAGTACAAATCATGATTATTAACGTGAATAGTGTTACTCTTACATCAAAATAATCTGTCCACTATAGAATGATAAATATTAGCTGTAAAACAGTAGAATAGTACCGGGTCCTGGGTTTTATCTCGAACCCAGTAGATAAGGCACTTTGACTACCAAACATGAGATGAAGGGATATTATTAATATTATCTACATTCATTTCATGTACCAAACGCAGCCTAATAGTGCTTATGCAGTGCTAATGATAATTTTTCTCTCTTTTTTGTGATAATTATACAAAATATTCAGACAAGATTATAAAAAATAAATAATAGCTATCAACATAAAAATATTTAAATTCTAGGTATTTTGAATGTGAATTACCACAAATACTCTCTACTTACATTTAATTGTAGGAATGATATGAAATGTATGAATAATATTCATTCATATGATTCATACAGTTTAATTTTTTTAATAAAATTAAATATAATGTATGAATTATACGGTATAATACGATTTATACTCAAAAATGTAAAACATAATTATAAGGATATTTTAGTACAAAAAATTTGTGAATAGTTAAAATTTAAATATTATTATATTGATAACTATAATTTATATTTTATATATTTTTTTAATTATTTTATATAATCACTTTTTTTTTCATTTTCCAACAATGATATAGTTTGGAACATTATAAGAAGGTTGATTTGGTTTTGGCAGGATTCCATGGTCTCCCCGGAAGAAGGGCGCCTTCCCGATGCCAATCAAGGTTACTAATTACCCAACCAATCACTCACATTTTAGCGTTAATATGCTAAAATAGTCACACAAAAAAATAATAGTAAAAAGTAAATGTCATTAACATAATACTACTTCCCGTCGTCTCACCTTAAAAGTCCTATTTTATTATTATAATACACTCATCAGAATATAAATTGTGGCTTTTGAATTGGGACAGATGGAGTACTAATTAAATTTTAATCATTTTTTGTATGAATCGTTGCAAATACACTTTTACTAAATATTTGGAGTACAACTTGCGTATACAAGGTATGAATCATACTTTTCATTATAATGTAGTATGAATTAGAGAGTTCATGTATGAATGATATGATTACGTATGAATGATAGGTTTATCTATCAATCATACAATTCCCAACTCCCAATCCGGCCATGAGCCGGACTTGGGCCGGGGTATAGAAAAATTCGGTCCGGCCTATTATTATCTCTAAGTAGGAAGGGAGAAGGAAGACAATAAATTGAATAATTATAAATAATAATGATGAAGAATAATATTTGTGTGAAAAAATAGAAAAATGATTAATAATTTAAATAGTATGTAGCTATTATTTGAACAAATAAATTGGAATATGTGCTTGTTTCTACTTTCTATACTCTGGCCACTCATCTCTCACTCATACACACATATTTGCAGGTGCTTCTCACCTGAGGAATGTTTTCAATCGAATGGGTTTGTGGGACCAAGATATTGTAGCACTATCTGGTGGCCATACACTGGTACAAAACATGTTATGTATATGCATCTCCAATGCTTAATCCTTGATGCATTGCCTGGATCTGAATATGAAAGAAAACTGCAGGGAAGAGCGCATCGTGAGAGATCAGGATTCGATGGCCCTTGGACTCGAGATCCTCTCAAATTTGACAATTCTTACTTCATGTAAGAATCTGATAGATAGATTTTATTATACACAAACAAACACTGCCCATTTATTGATTAACTAATTATTATATGTCTTACCTTTGTGATTAACAACAGAGAGCTTCTTAAAGGAGATTCACAAGGTCTTCTAAAACTACCCACTGATAAAGTTCTGGTGGAGGATCCACAATTTAAGAAATATGTCATCCTCTATGCTCAGGCACACCAACTCCTCTAATGCTCATCTCTTATATAACTCATTCTAGCAAACTATAATTTTTTAAGACTGATAAATTTGTACCATTCATAACTATTTTTCTTTTACATTTTTTGTGGTGATGGGGTGTGATTAGTGAATGTTGTATATTAATACTTGGCAGGATGAAGAAGCATTCTTCAGAGACTACGCTGCATCACACAAAAGACTCTCAGAGCTCGGATTCAGTTCTCCATCGCCTTTGGATGTAGCGTTGAAGAAGACGATGATAGCAGCTGCTGTTGCTGTAACAGTGGTGTTTCTGAGATACTTGTATGAAATGAACAAAACAGAGTTATCTAAGTAATTGGTGTTGGCCGAAACTCGTGCTTTGCTAATTAATATATTACGTTCTTTATATTTGTTCCATGTAAATATACGGGTTTGTTCTGTTGGGAGATTTGTTTCCTTGTTTTATTAAGTACTATCTCTGTCAAAAAAAAAGTATTCTCTTAGTCTATTCATCCACGAAAAGTGCATTTTTATTGCATATTTAACTCGTCTATCAAAAATATACACTTTCCTTTTTTAGTCATGGTCCCACAAAACAATCATTATTTACAAAATTTGCGGTTAGAAAAAGCGGTAAAACTACAAGCTGCTCGCATCTTCTTGTAATGAATACAAGATTTTACAAATTTAAGACACGCAATTTTATTTTGAGAAAAATCAGATCAAATATGATTGAGGTAAGTTACTAAATCAGCACACAGAAACAATGGTACAACTACAACATATACCTTCCCAGGTGAGAGCGAAACACAGGTTGCATCAAACCTGATTGATCTCTTCTAACCTGTTACCATATCAATCCTTTTCTTCTTCTGAATCTGTCGACACGGTCTGTGCTCATTCTCGATTTTTCCAGCTTGCTTGTCTTCTTGGACTTGTCAAGCCTGCTATCCAAACTGTTTCTAGAATTTTCTGGAACATCTGGTTGCATATCAAATGTCTCTGTGCCACTGCTTTCACCCGCTGTCATCTTACTATCTGAATTTAGAGATGTCGTCACAGAGCCGTTCACAGCTGCTGACTTTGATTTTCCAATAGCCAGAACAAACTTTTTTAGATGTTTTATGAACTCAGGATAAAGTTCGAGGTTGCAGTGTCCACCTCCATTTATCCATAGGGGTTCATATTTTACCTTGCAAAGCTCCGAAAGCTGTTTCCCATGAGAGCAATCAACAACTTCATCAGCAGTACCCTATTACCACAACCAATATTTAGCAGCAATAGCCCAAATGCAAACAAGAACTAAATTCACTATAAACTAATGATTTAAAAAAAAATAAAGTTGAACTTTGGCAATCTAGGAAGTATTTAAGAAGACTAAAATACTACATTTGGCATACGAATCAATTTCAGCATACGCATACAGTAAAAGCTGCAAGCTTATAACTAATTCACAATATCATCAGGTTATTCTTCCGGAAATTTACTAATTGTATGGATTCAGGGGTGGACGCAAAAAAAAAATTTGGGGGTGCTCCACCATATTTGCTCACGAATAGTGGCCCGCCACATAAAGGTGTAAACGAGTGTAACCGAGACGAATATCACTAAGCTCGGCTCGTTTAGAATATTAGGGTGTTTGAGCAGGACTCGAACTATTGATATATTGTTCAAGCTCGATTCGAAATATAATTATCGAGTTCGAATTCGGTTCGAGCTCGACTCGTTTGATATTTATATTAATAGTTTTTGAGGTCGAGTTTGAACTCGAGCTCTTATAAATTTTTATTTTTAGAAAATTAGTTATTTTAAATTAAGTCTCGACTAATTAAATGCTCAACTAAACCTGGAGGTCGTGAACAAACAAACTAAAACCGATACAAGCATAAAATTATTGAGCAATCATGTTCAAACTCGGCTCGTTTAGTATCGAGTCGAGCTCCGAACGAAATTGGCGGTTCAACATAACTAATTTTTGAGTGACTGAGATGATAGGGGAGCTATTCATATCACGGCGAAGGGTGCTATGTCAAAAACTTATCGATAAAAAAACTCAAAATAATATAAAAATTTTGGGTGGGGGGTGCTTCAGCCCACCCTAGCACCCCCCTAAATCCGCCACTGTATGGATTGATGGACATCCTCAAGCATTATTCACATCTCTTCAATCTGATTGAATTGTGCTAAGAATGATATTCTATTTATTAATAGTGTGTGCCATCAAGGTAGTAATTAAATTAACATGAACCTCATTAAGTAGTCTAAATACCCATAGAACTTATCTGTGATAGCAGATATACTAGGCTAACCAATTGTGCAGCTTAAAACTTGAAATATTCATCATTTTGTCCTGCTGGAAGCATATGTGAAATGTCATATATGTTATAAATTTTGTACTATGCTAGCTTAAAATGTGTAAAATAAAGCATCACAGCCACACAGAAGGCTAAATATGACGACAAATCTTAAGAGGATTTTAGGCCATATAGCTAAAGCTAATCTAGGCTGCATGGAATATGGGTACATGACTAGCATTTAAGTAAATTCCTTACTATTTAAATAAGATAAGACATCAAGCACCTATAAGTCAACTGTACATTTGTGTGTGCGTGTGTGAGAATGAGAAGAGGCATAGTAGCCCAAGTTATTGCAAAGGCAACATAGAAGTTGCTTCTAGTAAGTCTATATAAAATTTGGCAGGAACTCAACCACTTCTACTTGATCCAGAGAATTTTAAGCTGAACAGAAGGGATGAGCAGAAAGTCTGAAAGTGAAGGGAAAAAAAACAATGAGGGAGAAGAAAACATGAAAGAAGATAAAAACGAAGAAAAAATTGGAAGAAGCTGATCATAAGATTGGGGACGCTCGGCATGAGAATACAAGGAAAGAGAAATTATCAGAACTGAGGGAAGAAGTGGTATAAAAGAAAAAGTACCACAAATAACTGCAAGTAAGTCATGTATTAGGGAAGAGTTAGTTTAGCTACTCTTGCTCAAAGGAACAAGCTCCTACTCCCACATTATTCTACTCCAACGAGCATGCCTTCGTCTAATCAAAATTGTGAATGATAAAAAATTTATGCAAGTTTTTTATGTTAAGCTCCTAGTAGAAAAGGAGTCATACAATGTCCTTGTTTCTGGCGCCTAAATAAGAACCTCCAGTAGTTGTGGACGATGTTTCAAATAAGATTAATTCATCAAAAAAGTCAATCCTGGTCTTACAGTAGTATTAACTCCTGTTATTGATCCAGCATTAATAGGAAGTAACTAAAAAGAAGTGACAGTCCCATTGATAGACACATTATCATAGATCATATGCATACAAGAAAGTTAAAAAACATGATTAACCGAAAAAAAAAAAGACAATAAAACAACTTACATGAATGACAAGAACTGGACAGTTTATTGCACCAATTTTGTCAATATTCTGTAGTTAATAAAGAAATAGTTGAGTCTTAATGCATGTCCAAGTAAGAATTTAGGGAAAGAGACAACGAATGGGCCAAAAGAACAATAATTACCTTGTAAATATCAAACCAATATGTCCGTTTTACAGGAGACAATACCCTTAAACCAGATAAGATTGGGCTATGTAAAACAACACCTCCCAAGTTTGATAAACGTGATGCAAGGTCGATAGTGGGACCACTACCAACAGACTGCCCATAGAGTATTAATTGTTCGTCTTTAACCCCATACTTCTCCTTGAGGCATTTATATACAGCATCAATGTCTGCGTATGTATTATATTCAGATGGCTGTTTCAAACAAAATGGATGGTTGTGTCATGACATAAGCACTACGAGGTAAGTACAGAATTGCTGATAAAATTTATCTAGTACGCTTGTTCACATCAAAGAATGAACAGACTTTTGCAGAATTTTAAAAGTTTCCCATCATATTAACTGAACAAAATCTCTACCCAAGTCCTAGTTATTTCTTACACAGGTGTTTAATATCTTTCTTGTCAAGAACAGTTGACATGCATAAGAAAATAAAACCCCACTCAACAAGAAAGTCAGTTGCGCCATGAACCTTCCAAAATATGCTAAGAGCACTCAAATACCAAGTCAATTATCTAACAGAAATTTTGAGCATCATAACTTAGATAAATCAGAAATTATTTTTCCCTGGAAAACTAAAATCTAAAAGCCCTTGATTTGCATCACTATCATTTAATATTACGAAGAAAAAAATAGCTAAAAACTAATTTAATCTCCCTGCTCATAGGTGTCACTCATCAAGCTAAGATGAAATTCTTTTAATGCTGACAACACATGCAGATTTTATTTTTCTCTAGATTATTGAATTTGTGAGGAAATTTTCCGATTAAAGGATATTAGCAATATGAGAACCCAAATGTTCCGGTAAAAGGATATAGCAATTTTCCAGTTTTCATTTCCAAGCTTAATGAGTATTCATCATCAGAACCCAAATTGAGAAGGGGTAAGGACAGTGCACAAATGATCATCCTGGAACCAGGGAATCTTCACAATAACTTTTTGTCCAGCAGAACAATTAAGGACTAAATCTAGAATTTGAACTTCTAAAAGGACATATCTGGATTCTTATGTTTGCACTTACGTTTGCGAACTACAGGTCAAATATTAGACCCCTATCACTTATTACATGCACTAGGCAATAATGGACAAACATATCAATGGAGTCAAGGTAAGGTATGACACTAAGCTAACAACAATATTAAGCTATGTCGCTGTTCAAAATAGGCGGCTACCTTTCCAGATGACTGCCCATAGCCTGAGTAGTCGTACCTGAAAGCGAAAAAATAAAGGAAAAGAAAGAAAAGCTACCATTAATAATATTCTAGTACTTCAAAGTATCAGCTATTATAACGACACAGAATGGTATGACTATAGTTTGTGATACTTGCCTGACCTGCTTAACCTAATTCAGGATGAAAGTCTTTCAAATATTAGTTTTTAAGACAACTATAATCAATAATACTAGTTGTTTATCCCATCATATACGTATCCTGAGCATTCTTTCATCTATATACTTATTTAAACCAGTCCAGCTTAAACAGTGAATTCTAAGTTGATTTCACCACCTGCAGCTTAACAGAAGCGTCCACTCATTCCCAACTACTCTCATATGGAAAATCAGTTTCGAGATACGATCAAATATTAAACCACTTAGTATAAACTTCAGTACGGTTCTCTTTCTTATTTTTCTCAATTCAAAGTTTATAATTCGTTACAACAATATGAATTCGAGTTAGGAAATAGAAATTACCCGATGAGATTAATGCGCAGGCGGACGGTAATCTCAACGAACAGCTCATACATCTGACCCAAATCGGCGGCGTTACCGTGGGAATAGAGCATCGTAGCTGTGGCCTTGGGGTGGCTGATGTGCACCGTCACCACATCGTTCCCCCGGCGCGTCCTCAGCTTCAAAACGTCGACGCCTTCCCTATGCGGAAGCTCCGGTATGCGAAACGCTCCACCGCGAAGCTCGTCGGGCACCACCGTGTAGGAAGGGGGATTGGGCGGGAAGAATGCGAACTTAGCGGCGATCGATGACGTCACCCCGCCCATACCTTTTTTCCTCCTCAAAACTATTCGCCTCTATGTGGCGGGTGAGTAAATTTAGTTTCACAGTTCATAAATAAAATGGCACAAGCTTTTCTCCAGAAACTAGTGCAGAGGTATAGAGATCTCCTTCTCGGAGAGGTGGCCGGCGCGGGGAGGGAGGAAGCCGACCAAGGAAAGCAAGCAGAATTTTCAAAGGAGTGTGGCCTTAGTAGTTTTATTGGGATTCCATTAAACTGATTACTGATATATACTCATTACTACTCTTTTTATTTGAGGAAGGAAATATAGTTCCAAAATATTTACTCTTTCTAAACTATAGAAAACTCTTTTTATAAGAAATTCTATTTTATACTCCACTTTAATAATTAATCTAGGAGGACTTCATTGATTAGGTTAGGTGTCTTTGACTGAGAATAAGGGTTTATGTTTTTATAAACTGTTTGATACTACTGCCACATTCTACTCATGTTTTTATGTTTTTAGAATTTTTTTTATGTTTTTAGAATTAGGGGTGTTTGGTTGAGTTTATAAACTTTTGTTTAAGGGTTTATAAGTTTTTGAAAATTTATAAGTTGCAAAAATAAATTTTTGGAGTTTATAAATTGTAAAAATAATTTATTGAAATTCATAAAGTGTTCAAAAAATAAGTAGTTTCACGCCAATTTATAAACTACAACAAAATTATGTAAATAACCCTATAATATTTTATTATTACCATATTTACCCCAACAAAATCACATATGAAAAACTTAAAATATTAAACCACAACTTCACAATGCATAAGCTCTTTATGTGTGGCAATTCAACTATAAGAAATCGTTTCCCAAATTAGAAGGAAATGGTTAGTCAGTTATATTCATCAAATAATTTATTCGTTTACAAAAAATTTGCACATTTCTATTTATTACTATATTCACGAAAATTTTACATATTTTTTTATAATTATATTCATATTGGTAGATTTACCACTAACTTTTTAATTATTCACATTATATATTTAATTTATTCACTAATTAATCACTAATTTTTTTTAACTCATGTACACATTTTTTAATTATTCACATTATATATTTAATTTATTCACTAATTAATCACTAACTTTTTTTAACTCATGTACACATTTAATTGATAAATAGTGTGAAATCTTTATTCCATTTGCAACAAATTCAATTCATTTATTAAAATCGTATAATCTAAATATACAATTTATTTTTTTTATAGATGAACGATTACTAAATTATTCATATAATCATTGTCCACTGCCCAGCGATGTCCTTTTCATTCTATTAACATTTGTTGGCCAGCTGACCTTAATTTCCACTAGCAAAGCACCCTTTTATGTTCTGGTTTTAAACAACACTTCAATAAATAAATAAATATATATATATATATATATAATATCAATCATCAATTAACTTTTAATTTGATGGAGATTTGGAAATAATTTTAATATTAAATATACAAAATTAAATAATTTTTAAATTTTAAATTAAATAATTAATTTTATTTCCTATCTCTTATAGTATTTTTCACTCAAAAATTATTTATTTCATTCGTAAAAATATATTCAATATGCTTTTTACAGGGTGTAGACAAACTTTAAAGCAACAGCTTCTCTCTAAGGTAATTTGGATCATCCATATCTTGATTTTTAAATATATCTTCTTGGAAAATCTAAAATCTTGAATATATTTTCTACTCTAGATCTTCTTGGTTGGAAACAATCAGCAATATACTCTTTAGATGCATCGTCCGCGAGTCTCCAAACTTCCATCGCGACATATAAGAAAATTATCATACATGCAATATTCGTACGACAGATCATGGGACAGGTAGCAGAAACGGTTGTTTCCTTGTCTAACATAAATTTACCAACAACGTTGTGCACCCACACATAGTTACTAAATGATATGTTAAAAAATATGAAATGTACCAATAACCTGGCCCGTCTCAATCAGGAGCGGATCCAGAATTTACATTTGGGGTGAGCCGAAAAATAAATTTTTTAAAGCACTATATTTTATACATGCCAAAAAAGTTTTGGGGTAGGCTAATATTGTATTGGATCTCAAAAATATACATAAATAGAATTGAAAATTTAGGGCTTGCACTAGGCTGAAGCTCAGTCCAAACATAATTTAGATCCGCCCATGGTCTCAATCAATATTGAGGCCTTGTACAAATTATAAAATTAGGCCCTTAAATTTTATTAAAAATTATTTAAAAATAATGTTTCATCTGTTCCATTATTCATGACATATTTACTATACTGAGGTGTCTCAATAATAATGACATGTTTTAAAATAAATGAAGCATTTTATCATTGAAAAGTTAGTCAAGTTTATTGATGCACACCACTTTACATAAAAAAAAAACACTTTCTTTATACATGTATCCAAAAATTAACATTTTAAATATGTTAGGGTTTGTATACCTCAAAGCATGCTTTATGCTTAGACGATGTATCAAACTTGTTTTCAATTGCACTTTAATGAGAATAAATGTTTCTATCATTGGTTTGTCATATATATTATATACAGTAAAACCTCTATAAATTAATATCCTTGGGACTATGAAATTTTATTAATTTAGAGAGATATTAATATATCGATAAATTAATAATTTATTAATTAAAAGAGAGACTTTTTAAATTCAGCAAATTTGGTACATGTATTGAAAATAAATGAATTTATTATGTTTCAATTAATTATATTCATATATCAACAACCAATTCATTGTGTATCTACTTTAATATATTCATGCAATTAACAATTACATACATGTATCAATTCATTGTCAATTAAATATATTCATGCATCATAAAAGAAACATATACTATATAAATCTCGATATGGAAATAAAATAATTCATAACACTCAAGTCTCAACTATGTCTTCTCATCTAAAAGGCATCACAAAATCATCCATGAATGATCAAATTATATTATAAAGGAACCGACTGTGTTACCTTCCGCGATCATCGATCCACCACACAGTCTACAATTGTAATTAATGGACTTGTTTGCTATTCAATATATACAGTAAAACCTCTATAAATTAATACTCGATAAATTAATAACCTCTCTAAAATAATAAAATCTTCCGGTCCCGACTTGAGCCTTTGTAAAAAATCATCAATTTCGATAAGATAATAAAATAATAAGTTTTCGAAAAATCCCTTTATAAATATTAGGTCCCATCAAAACTCTAAATTAATAATTCATAAATATTACAAAAATTATAAATATTATGGTAATTTGCTAAAATATGAATTATTAATTTAGAGTTTCTAAGAGTGTTTGATATTGTACCTTGACTAACTTTCAAACGATATTTTTCTTCAATCCACTCTTGTAAATCTTTTTGAGTGCATGTGGGATGATCTCTCTTATACTTAAGTCTAAATGTTGGGCCAACCAATTAATTAAATTCAATTGGGCTCAAAAGGAGACTTGAAAATTAATTTAATCTAATTATGGATTTGTCCAAGCCCATATTAATTTTGAATATAATTCAAATTTGAATTTGAATTATTGTTGTAAACTACAAGAGATAAAGAGGTGATATAATTGCTATTATTTGGAATCTAATTCATTCTTCTTGGAAACCATATCCTACCCCACTACATCTATAAAATAGAGAATAAGAAGAGTCACTTTCTCTCTCTTAAGAGAAACGGGCGGTAAGTCATTAAGAGATTCACCCACACGATATTTTAGAAGATAGAAGGGTAATAAGATAGAAGTTCCTAAGGTGGGATTTGGTGGAGATCAAGATTGTAGATCCAACGGCGTGGATTGCGGATCCTTGCTAGCGATTCAAATCGCTTCTCCACAAGCGGATGACTAGCATAAGAGAAGGTATAATTTATGTTTTACGCATATGTGGTTTTAAGAATTAATTGTTTATGTAATCAAAATATACAAATAATTTTGATTTTATTTAGCATTTTTAAAGAGAAATATTTAAAAAAAAATAAAAAAAAATAATTGAATGTGTAATAATTCAATATTTGGGGCCATATTCCAAAGAACTTGAAGGACATTGTTGGTCCTAATGAGCAGCTATTGGTGTAGGAATACACCAATGTGTACCTTTTTGAATTATTGCTAAGTTATTAGGCACAGAACATATGAACACACAACACATAAGACTGGCATTCTGTTAGTTGTTTAGAAAACACAGAAGATGATTCAGATAATCATGTTTTGTATAAGTGATCTGTTCTCACAGAAGGAGATACAAATTGTGCAGAATGTAGTGATTAAATTTATTGCTCAATTAATGAAAATCTTTATTTAAAGCAAAATATTCTTAGATAGTTGTTTACAGAATATGCACTACACATAATATAATTATGATATAAAGTGCAGAAAGTAAGAGTTGTAAAGTAATAACACAGTTTTAAAGTGGTTCGGAAAACACCTCTACGTCTACGACTATCAGCTCGATAGTAAATTCACTAACTGTGAAAAAGTCTCATCACTTATTTAGACTGGCAGAGAACCAGTCACTACAACAAATCCAAACTTGACTTTTGTAGCGCACGAAGAAAGTCTTAACTTATCGCTTACTGGGTTTTTACAAAAGTGAGAGTTTTTCCTTAAGGTTAAAGGCTAGAGGAAGATAAGAACTAAAATTACAGTGCTTGTAACTTAATACAGTTTTAGTTCTAAGTGAGGTGTGATTCTAGCTTAAGATAAATCTTTGAGTAGCCAAGAACTGAGATTCTAAGATTGCGGAAAGCTAAGTGAAGTGAGTGTGAACATTGAATGCTTGAATACTTTGTGAGCTTGAATACTTTGTGAGCTTGAATTTATGCAGAATTTAATCACTTTGAGAATCCGTGGTTGATGTAGAATCCTTTGAGTAGTATTTATAGTATTTGATTTCTCGAACTAGCCGTTGGAAAGTTTTATCACACGAACTAGCAGTTGAATTGTACACCTTGTCAGCTATGCGTCTTTTGATAACATTTAAGGGATGACTGCAGTTCCCAGTATTCAAATTCTTTTACCATAATAAATATGTGAGAACGAAGCCTACGTGGCACCAAAGAATACTAAAAGACACATGATCCATTTACGTTCTGTTCTTTACATTTCAACATCTCAATAATTTTAAGTTTAGTACAGAATAAGGTAGGACCAGAACGTGACTCACGTTCTGTTCCTTTACATTGTAATCTGTAAACTAATAAAGAAATAAAACTTAAGTCTAAGTTGATCTCCTATGGACAGATCTTAACATCTTTACAGAACTTAGAGCAACTACATACACAGAACATAATACGTTCTGTGCTAGTAAAACACTTCAACAAAATTTAAGTGTGTGCTTCGATAACCATCATCAAAACTATTACACGGAGTTCCCAACAGACATTATAAGAGTCGGGACTGATGATAACGATTTGTATTATTATCATAATATTTTATTTATATATATATATATATATATATGATGTATATTGTAATGGAATAATTTAATCCGTTTATCACAAATTGTAGTGGAATAATTTAATCCGTTTATCACAAATTGAGAATTTATAACGATTTTCGTTGGATTTTGAATATTTTTCATGACTATGGAAGATTTTATAATGACTATACCGAATTATTGGCTTTAGTTAATTAATTATTGTACTATTAATATTGTTTATGGTCAATATTATTTCCTTCCTCCGTCACACCCTTCTTGACTTTTTTGACTAAAACTGTGGGATCAAGAAATATTCAAGAGGTGAACGTACGTAGAGGCGAATTGTTCCTGCATTAATAGTGGATTTTACAACATAAGGAGTGTGTGGAAGCTTTGCATTCAGTAAGTAATAAATCTAGATCAATTATTGACTTTGTTATTCCGGTGCTTAATATTAGATGATATCAAGAATTCTCAATAGTGGTATCAGAGCCCGGATCTCAATTTATAATTGATTATGCTTCGATTAATTGGTGGATTAATTTTTGAAATTAAATTTTGAAACCTCGATTTATGTAATTGGTTTACAATGACTGCTTGCACGCATGGTGCGTGCACAGTAACGGCAGTTAACGGCGCAGCGCACGGCGCTTGCTTCCGTCATCACCGTGTGGCTCTCGCTGCAACAGCAAGCCTGCTGTGCACGACTGTTGCTGATCCCGATCTGCACGGAAATCTAAATTCTGGCATGGAGATGATGGAGAGTAGCAAGGAGTGAAGTGGCGGGAGAAGTTGACGGCAGAGTGGCTTCTGGTGATGCGATGGCGAGGCACAGTTACGGCGCATGTTCTGGGTTGAAAGAATGCTAAATCCCTTCTGTTCTTGATCTATTTGTCTGTTCTCCACATACAGGGCTGGGCCCGTATACTGGGCTGTTTCCTTAGCCCAAGCACGATAGCTGGGAGATACAAATAGAGCATTTGTCCTTCTTTATTGGACAGCCCATTGTGGGAAAATGGGCTGGCCCCATGTTATGGGGATGATTAATAAACCAAATCTGTTGTACTGCATTAAGGCTGGGCCATGAATTCATACCTTTTAATTTTGTTTTGCTGGGCCCATAATTTTGGAAATAAAATTGCATGTCAGCCGTGTGGTTTGGGCCGTTTGGCCATTCAAATTCTAATAAATGAGCAGATTTAAAAATCTCAATTAATGAAATGCATGTGGGGCCGAGCAGATTCCAGTTACATATATTTAATTAATTAATTGGATTAGTAAATTATAATAGTAATTATTATTTATTAATTTATATTAATTTAGAATTAATATAAGTTATTAAATCCACTTTAATTAGAAGATTAAATTCTTTAATCTGATTAAAGAATTTATTCGTTGAGCCTTATTTGCTCGTTTTATGTGATAAGCATGTTATTTGATATTATGCTTGTATTTAACTATAGTAGTTAGAGATCGCATTTACGTTTGGGTAGACAGCGCCCAATATTTGTAGTCCGTGATATTATGTTTGGGTAGACGGCGCCCAATATGTGTTTTCCGCATTTTATGCCTGAGTAAGCGGCGCCCAATAATTGTTATAGATTTAATATTGGATATTAAATCGAATAGTTAGTATCACATATTTTTCCCCACATAATATAAGTCTTGTTTTTTGAAACAAACGTGTCATCCGCTATAATTGTTTGACATCCATGGCCTCTTCGTCCAAGAGTATTTGCACCAAAGTGCTTGCTCCCAAATCGATGAGGCCGAGGCTCACTCAAATGTGCATGGTGGCATTGTGTGATGAGGTTGACTTGCTTGATCATTTTGACATGTCAAAGCAAGCAGAATAATTAGTGGACGCATATTGATTTGATCAATAAAACAAGAGTTGCAAATTTGTTTAACGATCTAATAAGTTATATTGTTGTAGTCATCAGCCAAAGCAAAGGCTGCAATAGTATTGACTTTAATTGTTACAAAGTACGGATGCAATTGGCTTGGAGGCCTACCGAGTGGTATTATTGTAGTTATCAGCCAAAGCAGAGGCTACAATATTATTGACTTGGATTTTGGACCACTAAGATTTATACTTGATATAAATTCGTATTTTGCATTTGGGGGTGCATTATATGTTAAAATTAGTGGGAGCTAATCAAAACAATTAAACCCTTGTTTGATTAGTGATACAAATGTGATCTTTGATTACTCTATTCTAATTTGCTTTTCTATATTTTTCGTTCAGATAAATGTCTTCTATTATGTTCAATTGCTTGGTTGAATCTGCTAAGTTGATTGGGTCAAACTTTCCGGATTAGTTAAGAAAATTGCGTTTGATCTTGAGGCAAAACAAGATTGAGTATGTGTTAAAAACATCTCTCATAAGGCTTTTGAGGAGTTTAAATCTTTTGATGAGAAAGCTTATCAGAAGCACATCGAGGATGCAGTTTCACCTAAATGTATCATGCTGACTTCCATGAGTTTGAAACTCCAAAGATAGCATGATAACATGTTTTCTTATGAGATGCTGAAATACTTAGAGTGTTTGTACGCCTCAGAGGCGTAGACCATGGATTATGAGTGTCTTCACTGTCACGAGAGTGGGCACTGGAAGAGAGACTGTCCAAAGCTTAATATACAAGGTGCATTAGCTGGTGGATCAGGTATATTTGTCATTGAGATAAATATGTCTATTAATAATTCACATTCCTGGGAATTGGATACCGACTGTGGCTCACACATTTGTAATAATGTGGAGGGGATAAGTAATAGTAGGAAAGTGAGACCCGGGGAGGTCGACGTATGTATGGGAAATGAAGCAAGATTTGCTGCTGAACGCGTGGGGACCTATAGATTGGATCTTCCGTCGGGATATAAACTAGATTTGCATGATTTATATTTTGTTCCTTCAATTTTGAAGAATATTATTTTCATTCCTATGTTGGACATCGAGGGATTTTCCTTCTGTTTTGGAAACGGTAAATGCACTTTTTATCGTAATGAGACATTTTATGGGAATGCCCATCTTATGAATGATTTATATATTCTTAAATATGAACGAAATATTCTCAATGTACAAAATAAAAGACCTAAAATAAGTAATGTGAATAATGCTACTTATCTTTGACATTACAGACTTGGTCATATCAATGAGAAAAGAATCGCAATATTGAGAAAATTAGACTATCTCATACCTTTCGACTTTGAGTCATATGGTGCTTGTGAATCTTGTCTTAAAGGTAATATGACTAAGAAACCTTTTTTGGGAAGGGGTTGCGTGCCGAAGAATTATTAGAGTTGATACACTCAGATGTGTGTGGACCATTTCCAACTCAAGCAAAAGGTGGATATGCGTACTTCATTACTTTTACTGACGATTTTTCTAGGTATGGATACGTGTATCTTATGAGACAAAAATTCGAGAGCTTTGAAAAATTTATGGAGTTTAAGTTAGAAGTCTAGAAATAACTTGAGAAAAGTATCGAATGTCTTCGATCAGATTGAGGAGGGGAATACTTGAGACATGAGTTTCTTGATTGCTTGAAATCACATGGAATCCGGTCAGACTGGACTCCTCCTGGAATACCACAGATGAACGGAGTGTCCATGAGGAGAAATCGAACCTTATTGGATATGGTTCGATCCATGATGAGTTTCGCAAGTCTCCCTTTATTCCTTTAGGGTCATGCCTTACTTACAACAACTTATATTCTGAACAGGGTTCCCTCTAAGTCAGTTGACAAAACACCATATGAATTATGGTGTGGCAAGAAGCCAAGTCTTTATTTTGCACGAACCTAGGGTTGTACTGTGTATGTTAAGAAAATGATAACTGATAAGTTGGAATCCGAAAGTGAGAAATATGAAGGATTGTCCAATGGAATGGACACAAATTCAGTGGGAGTATTTGACGATCTATTGGGAGGGGAAATGACTCTTGGAAAGTCACCTCAAGACAATGAGATGCGTCAAATGAGTCTGATGCATGTAGAGATGGAGATCAGTTGTAACGCCTCCCCACCTCAAGAAAATCATAGTGAAATTCTTGGGAATATCCTCAACACGGAGGAACTTACTTACATTCAGAATGAACATTCTAGACCTACGCAAAACCAACTCAATAGGCCCCAGAGGAATCGTCGTGCACCCGAAAGATTAAATCTAATGGTTGAGAACTAAGATGATAAAGTCAAGTTGGATGACGACTAAACCTAAGACCTATATCGAAGTGGTGTTGGGCACCGACTCATGAAGCCTTAAAATCTAAAATGGACTCGATGTACTTTAATTAGGTCTGGGACCTTGATGAGTTATTGGATGAGGTTCGCCCCATCGGCTGCAAATGGATCTTTAAGAAGAAATGAGATGCAGACGGTAAAGGGTTATAGTCAGCGCTAGGGTGTTGACTATGATGAAACCTTTTCACCAGTTGCCAAGATCAAGTCCATTAGAATTTTACTTGCTATATCCGCATACTACGATTATAACATTTGGCAGATGGGTGTGAAAACCATTTTTCTCAATGGAGAATTAGAAGGAAATGTCTATATGACACAATTTGAAGGTTTTATATTCGCTGAAAGGCCGAATGCAGTATGCAAGCTAAAGAAGTCCATTTATGGACTTAAGCAAGCATCGAGGAGTTGGAACATTTGTTGTGATAAGGCAATCAAATCGTTTGATTTTGTCAGAAGCAAAGAGGATCCGTGCGTTATAGTAAACGCCAAAGTGGATGCGTTGTTTTTCTTGTGATATATGTTGATGACATTTTGGTCATAGGAAGTGAATGATCCATGATGCAATCCGTGAAAGACTGAATCTCTAAATCATTCATGGTGAATTATTTAGGTGATGTTTCCTATATCCTTGGGATAAAGATCTATTGGTATAGATCCAATCTATTATTAGGATTATCACAATCCACTTATATAGACAAATTGCTTAAGCGCTTCTCATTGGAGAAATCCAAGATAAGATTTCTACCTATGAGACGTGATATTATCTTGTCTAAAAATGATTGTCCTTCTAATGATGAGAAGAAAACTCACATAAAGAGGATCTCATATGCTTCGGCTATAGGATCAATCATGTATGTCGTGATAAGCACTGTGCCAGATGTAGCCTATGCGCTAAGCAAGGGAACTGAGAGTCACGAACAGGAACAAACACGTTCCCATGAGAGACTATATGGTTCGAGATATAATAGAAATTGACAGTGTTAAATTAGAAAGAGTACCCACTGACGATAACTTAGCTTATAATTTCACCAAGCCATTGTGTATTGTGAAACACAAAAGACCTTTTGAAGTTTAAGGCTTGGGTGTTAGACATCTTGGTAGTTGGCTTTGATTCAATGGGAGTTTTGTAATTTATGTCTTAAGAAACATTCTTTTGTAAAGACATATTTACTTGATCACATTTTATGAAAATTTGATTTTTTATGGGTTTTGTGCATTTATAGAGTTTATTATTTTGAATGTTTGATATTATTCTCATATTTATTCCCTTGAATTTTTTACTGTCATTAATGGCGTGAGACATAAATGATAGAGTAAATTATAAAATAACCCCAACTAATGATCATCAAGAATGAGATATTGATGATATGTTATTGGTTGGCATGTGGTTTGCATCACGTTCTTGGAGAACCTAGTGGTTCTCACAACTATGAGATATTTGATATTTGTGATGGACACATGAATATTTTGGAGAGTATTGGTATACACGGATATTAAATCGTTTGTTTCGGTGTCTACGATTTATTAGTGTATGGAGTATGTAATAGTCCTTTGACTTAAGGTCATTACACATTTTGTTTGTTGAGCGGTGTACTTTGACCAAGACAATGGTTGCAAGTGGCAAGACATGACTTGTATTGGGTGCATCATGAGATGAATTGAAAATGATAGATGAGCCAAGATTGAGATTCATTTCTCGATTAAAATTTTGAGAGAGCACTTAGTTTCTCTATAATATTCGACCATAAAGTCATTGGCCAATGCAAGGATATATTCAATTAGAATAATTGAATATGATCATATGAGTCGTATAATAAATATGAGAAGAAATGATTAAGCTATTTGGATAGACACATGATAGATCCAAGGCTTAATCAAGTGTGTCGCGAATGAAAGGATATTACTCAAATTTCATATAAAGGTTGTTTACAGAATCCATGTTAACGTCCGCCATATATCGAGTTCGCTGCACAACGCAGTCGAGGAGTTTTGTGCAGACTTTGATTAGATCATCGTCGATAGTGGGGGCTTATTGGGTCACACTTTCAAGTGTATTTTGGTCCGACCAAGGGTACAAGCATAGTGCACGACATGTTATCTAATGCTAGTCCAAGTGGGAGATTGAAAAATATTTTAATATCTTGTGGACTAGATTAAGATATATTGGATATATGAGTTTTAGTTAATTAATTATTGGACTATTAATTAATAAAGTATTCTTAAGAATATGGGCCCATTGAACCTAGGGTTTATGGTCAATATTATTTATAATAAACAGATACGCATATTCAAGAAGTCAGACACACAGCACACAAAAACCTAGTTTAGAACTGCCGTCAGTTCCCAGAGAGAATCCGTAGCGTTCTCCCTGTTAACCTCTGTACCGGGGAATCGTTCCTGCATTAGACCAGAATACACTTGGATACCATAGTAGTGAATTCTACGACAGAAGGAGTGCGTGGAAGCTTTGCATTCGGTAAATATTTTATCTAATGTGTTTATAGACTCAACTACTTAATCAACAATAAATCTAGGTTAATTCTTAACAGTATTATTTTTCGCTGCCTATCATTAAATGAACTTAACAATTCCTAAAGAATATAGCAAATCATGATGTTCATATAATCCAAACTTAATTCGTAAACCATAATTCTGAATCTCTGATGGAAAACAACAATTTTATGTTCTCACCTAAATCATGATCATTACACTTTGTTATCTGCACTAATTATGGATATCAAGGTAAAATTATATACATTGCATAAGATATGTCTTGATTTTTGTATAATAAATATTTATTAAATATTTTTTATAATCGTGTAAAAAAATAAATGCATTATTATTAGTAAAATAGAGGGACTACTACTATCACTAAAAATTAAAATTTAATGGTAGTATATTTATATTATTATAAATTATGCATAAATAATTACTAAATAATTCGCGGAGAATACATCAATTAAAGTATCCTCTTTTGTTGAATCACATAAACGAATAAAGAAACCCAAAAGAAGAATAAAATGAATAAAAAAACCGAAGAATTTAATCTCAATTTTCACATAATAAGATATGGGATTATGTTGAGAAATAAAGGCTTTTTTTATTAGGGGTGTCAATTAGGGGTGAGCAAAAAATGGTAAAAAATCGAAAACCGAACCGAACCGAGCCGAACCGATAATTTCGGTTCGGTTTTTTTCTTTTCGGTTTGGTTTCGGTTTTGATTTTATAAAATTTTAATTTTTCTGTTCGGTTTCAGTTTTGACATAAAAAAAACCGAAATACCGAAAACCGAACCGAAACATTATTATTTAATAATTATTTATTTATTATTACTTATTAAAATAATTATTTAATCAATATTACTTATTAAATATATAAATAGATATTTAATATTACTTATTAAATAATTATTTAATTAATATTACTTATTAAATATATAAATATATATTAAATACTATTACTTATTAAATATATTTTTAATAATTATTTATTAAATATTTTCCAGTTTCGGTTTTTCAGTTTTTAACCGAAACCGAACCGAAAATTTTGGTTCGGTTTATTTTCGGTTCAAGATTATTTCGGTTCGGTTTTGGTTTTATATTTTTCGGTTCGTTTTTTTTTTGGTTTTCATTATTTTTTCGGTTCGGTAACCGAACCGAACCATGCTCACCCCTAGTGTCAATTGGGTCAAGTTGTAACGACCCAATTTGTTAAGGTCAAATCTGAACCTAACCTGTTAAGGATATAGTAAACCCGAACCCAACCTGAATGGTCCAAATCCTAACCCAAACTGACATGTTATTTTTTCAGATTGACCTAACACGATTACAACCCAACCTGATAACAACCCGATAATAATCCGATCCCACCCAATCCAACCCAATCCAACCCGATTATATAAATTTATATTATTATTAATAATAATTTTAGTGTTAATATGGGAAAACATCCATTTTGAAAAATTACATGTCAAAAATACCCAAAACATCAACTTACATGTCAAAAATACCCATTTCATTTTTAAAACATATAAAAGTACATAGAATTCATAAATCTCTTACACCCTCTTACACACTTTATTAAAAATAATAATTGAATAAATGATTAATATTTTTGGACTATGATGTTGGTGAGACTTCCTATATTATACATTAAAACTTATAAACCTTATATTATATACGTTTTCACTTTGTATATGAAAGCTCAATAGTATTCAAACCTCTCTATCTATATAATTACCTCGTATTTGAGTTCAAAAGGCTGATATTGAAGATATAAATCACGTAATTGACTTCTATATACCATTAAAAGCATGTTTATGGATGGACCTCTGGTAAAAGTACCATGGACCGCCCGTCGTACGTGCCGCGTACACGTGGGCGGTCCATGGTACTTTTACCAGCGGTCCATCCATAAACATGTTTTACATGATATTTGTTATGGTTTTACCGTTTGATAATTTATTTTTAGGTAATTTTAAGATACATATGACATGTTTATGGTTTGTATGCTTGTATTAATTGCATGTTTACTTAATTTATCATGAAATTTTTGTTTTTGTATTAAAAAATACATCTTTGAAACATATATGCATGGACCTCTGGAATAAGTGGCATGGAACGCCCACGTGTATAGCCGGACGGTCCATGCATATCTTTCTAGCGGTCCATGCATTTTCATGCTTATATGATATATGTGATTGCATATCTATAGTTAAAATGTGAAAAAAATATATTATGTAGTAGCTTATTGTCGATGGATTTATGCCTAATTTGTAATTTTAATTTGTAGTTGATGGATTGTCAAATTGTAAACATCAAATTTGGAGGTTATTGGGTTGATTGTACTTATGTGAGTGGACGAGAGCAGATTGCACCGCTTCCGAGAAATAGAATTTCGTTATACAATCTTAGAACTTGTATTAACAACATGTTGATGTCGTCGGGGACAAAGTACGAAATGTTTTACTTGTCGGTATCTCGAAGTGGGCGAATGATAAAATATCGTTTGACAAGTGATGCAAAATTGGTTGCTTTATGCATGAGCATCGCAAGTCCCACGGTATATGTTAGTTACATCAACCAATCTTCGTTCGATATGGGTGGACCATCGCAAAGCTCAAACATGAATGATGAACTAGAAAATATTAGAAGGTTTGCAGCTTCGTTGGATTGGTTCGATGAATTTTACCCTGTAGACATGAACTTCGGTTCGACGAGCAGAGCCAATGAAATTCCAGACTTGAATGAGGCATATGGATATGGACAGGGACAGGGTCAGGGTCAGGGTGAAGATCAATATCAGGGCGATTATCAGTATCAGGGTGAAGAGGAAGAGGAACAAGGACAGGGACAAGAAAATGCTGATTTTTATGTTGACGAAGAGGATGATGACGGCGATGATTATGTTCCATCATCCGAGAGCTCTGAATCTGAGGAAGAAGCTTTATTGACTTTTAACAGATCTATTTTTGCTGAATTTGCTGCATGGATCCACGAGGAAGGAGGTATGCGGCATTTACTAGAACTTATGTATCCTAGTGCGGGTGATAATGATGACATACGGGTCCCAGAAGCATACTTAACCAATTGGTTAATTCCAATGGTACCTCCTGATGCTACAACTTCAGATGTGTTTTGTGAAGAAAATCCGTTACTAGAAGAGTTGGCTGAAGGATCTATTTTTGATGATAAGGAGCAGCTTAGCCTTATAGGTGGTTTGTGGAATCTTGAACATAAAGCAGAATATCGAGTGACTAGATCAGACACAACTCGAGTGTATTGGAAATGCAAGTTAAGCAGCAATTGCTCATTCAAGCTACGTGCTATGTCTCATGGAGGGCCGTGGCTTGTAATAAAGTTTTGTGGAGAGCACACGTGCGGGGATGGTATCACAAACATTGGACCGAGGAATGTTCACTCAAAGGTGATCGGTGCGTATTTTGCAAAGAAAATGAGAAACACAAATGAAATCATAAAGCCCAAAGTTATTCAGAACGAGTTGATGACTATGTTTGGTATGCAAGTGTCCTACGATGTGGCGCTAAGAGGTAGAAACCATGCTGTTGAGATGATATATGGTAAATATCATGAATCATACCAACTACTGCCTGGTTATTGGCATATGTTAGAGGTGACAAATCCGGGCACGATCGCAGATATCGACATTGGTGCAGACAACAGGTTTCGTCATGTATTTGTGGCCCTTGGTGCTTGTAGATCAGCATTTGCCTTGTGCATGAGGCCGGTAATAGTAGTCGACGGCACTCACTTGAAGGGAAAGAATAATGACATTATGTTTGTTGTAGTTACAAAGGATGCAAATGAGCAGGTGTATCCGTTGGCGTATGGAATCGGCCCAATTGAGAATCATGAGTCTTGGGTATGGTTCATGACACGACTAAGAAGAGCATATGGGAGCACGGCTCAAACATTGATTATATCTGATCAACATTTGTCAATTGAGCATGCAATGAGTGTTGTATTTCCGGAAGCAACTCATACCCTTTGTTACTACCATCTTAGTAACAATTTAAAGAGATTTGGTAAAACTACACTGGGGTTGTTTCAGAAGGCTGCATACACATATAAGCAGGCGGAATTTCAGAAAAGAATGAACATGATTCAAGTTGGCAAGGCGCAGGCCTATGATCACTTAATGAACGTTGGACTTGCTAAGTGGGCTCGGTCGATGTGTCATGTTCGAAGGTATAGCTTCTAAACGTCGAATACAGCTGAGAGCTTTAATCGTACACTCTTATGGGCTCGTCGTCTACCAATTTGTGCATGTATGGAGACAGTAAGGCTGATTTGTGAAGATTGGTTTAGCAAACGACTTATAGCTGCCAACAGGGAAAAACATCCACTTCCAGAAGAGGTAAGACGTAAAATGATGGTCCAAATCGAGAGATCTCATACATACAGATCACTTCCAGTAGGTGATGATCGATACCGAATTGAAACCAACAATCGATCATTGTTGGTAGACCTTGGAGCGTGGACATGTGAATGCATGGAATTTCAGTACGACGGGATCCCGTGTTCTCATGCTATTGCGGCAATTACGTACGTACTTCTTCATTATGTCTTTAAAAATGAATTTAGATTATGTCTTTGAGAATGTATTATAATATTATTGTATGTGCAGGAAATCTGGAAGAAGTGCAATTGATTTTGTAGCACACTACTACAAAACGTCATCGGTTGTAGATACGTATAAATGTGTTATATCTCGAATTCCTCCTAAATAAAATTGGAATTTGTCGGACAATATTTCAACCATTGAGGTTTTGCCAAACAAAGCAATAAGAATGCCGGGTAGACCGAGGATGAGTAGACGTAGATCAGGAGGGGAAACATCTGGGCGACATAGGAGATGAAGTCGACAATGTCCTCATTGCAATATGACAGGACATACGGGTCCGAATTGTCCCCAATCACGTGATGATTAGTAGTAAAAGATTTATTTGATGTTATGTAGACTTATTTATTGTTCTGAAGACTTATTTGAACAAATATTAATATGAATATATTTATTTTTAATATTATATAAGAAATTTAAATATATTCTAATAAGAATATATATTTATATTGAATATTTCTTCAAATATTCAATATATTCTAATAAGAATATATATTTATATTGAATATTTCTTCAAATAAGAATATATATGCAACCATTTTGTACAAATCGTAGTAAATTGAAAACACAACGAAATCGGATGATTCAAATTCGATATTAATCCTAACTTGATGTAGTATTTTATTAAATTAACAATAGAAAAATTTGGATAATTTTATTGTTTGTAAATGATGAAACAAAAACCGGGCAGAATGTAAAGCAACGCAATATGTATCAAACTTATAATAATCAAATAAGAAACAACACAATATGATTTAGGAATACTATTTAAATACAAAGAGAGAAAATTCTTTGAGCCACTATTTTACGATACACCTTCACATTTTTGTTTCCCCAAATCCTAGATGGACTCCCACTGATATATCGCTCAACGATCATGCATAGAAAAAGACCACAACTATGACTGTCCTTTTGCCTGAATTGCTCTGAATCCGGAGGAGACTTCCACTTAAATGTTCCACCAGTATCAGACGCACCTATCTCCTGATGTTGATAATAGAACGAGTGTGCCAACACTAAGGGCAAAAGAAAGTGTAAATGTGCCAATGATGTGAATCTCAATTTCCTCCCTTCATTGTCCAATTTGTACCATAATGGGTCGAACAAAGTCATATGCCGATTGTACATATCACAAATAACGACCACATAATGCTTGTTGACGATACAGGGAAATATAACCTACAAGTGCAACATATAAATGCTTATAATTCATATAATTGCACATAATTACATATAATTCATATAATAACATATAATTCATATAATAACATATAATTGCATATAATTAAATATAATTCACATAGTTACATATAATTCATATAATAGCAGATAATTGCATATAATTAAATATAATTCACATAATTACATGTAATTCATATAATAACATATAATTCATATAATAACATATAATTGCATATAATTAAATATAATTCACATAATTACATTTAATTCATATAATAACATATAATTGCATATAATTAAATATAATTCACATAATTGCATTATTAAAAAAATACCGTTGTAGCGTTAAACCAAGGTAAGATTGTTGATCCCATTCCACGTGTGTGAATAATTTCACGCAAAGAGTCGTGAAGCTTATAGTTCTGTTGCACGTATGCCAGTCTCGCCTCCATTCCTGCCAACTGCAGTGCATCGGCACTCGCCATATCCGCATTCCAATCCGACTCCAGCCGATGCTTAAACACATGATTGAAAATATAATTACACTCATTTCACATGTAAAGAACTTATTCATGCGTATAAAAAAAACATTATAAATACTTACAAAGAAATCACATTTGCAGATAACAGTGCGTCCTCCGGTGTGCGAAGGGAGTACGTTATCATTTTCCATCAGCCTGAACTGTAGACTCATCATATACAAGTCTATGGTCTGCAAAAAACAATCTTAAATTAGTAACATTAATTAAATTTTAACTTAAATCATATTTGATTTTAAAACAATTACCTCAGTGAAAAAATCGGCCTGCATATGAAGCATCAGCTTGAAGTCATTAACTTTGAGTTGGAAACCGGTCTCAGAAACTGTAGTATAGTCGCCTGATGGTTTCTTCATAAATGCATTGTACCTCTCCAATATTTCTTCCTCGACGGTATCTGGTACATCCTTCGGTACATATGCAGCTCGTGGCTCTGGACGAAACTGACCGTCAAACTCCGCCGAAAAATGCTCGTCATGTGCCACATGGACTGATTGCGAGTCAAATGGCCATGGCATCTACAAAAAAATAAATTTAAACAATTATTAGTTTTATTTTAAAACAATCTGATTATAATTATTAAATGACAAAATAACTTACAGATGAAGTATCAGCTGAAGAATGACGTGTGGTCACAAATGACGCCTGAAAACGGGGCATGTCAGACACGGAGTAGCAAGGACCACTGCTAGAAGGCCTAAAATCAGGTGCTGCGCCTGGTGGAGGGCTCGAGGCCTGAAAATCAGAAGGCCGAGCTGACTGAGTGGAAGGCCAGGCTGACTGAGGCATAGGGGGGCCTGCCCGCGGGTATGAATGATCGGCTGACTATGTCGGCTCGGGCCACAACGGATGGCTCCTAATAGCTCTCCCATCCATTTCTTGATGGTATTCTTCAGATTATCATGAGTCTTAGTGATATGCGCCTTCATCTGCGCATGCCTCTCCAACATACGTGCCTCAGCCTGTGCATGCCTCTCTAGCATACGTGCCTCCGCCTGCTCCTGCCTCTCTATCATGCGTGCCTCAAAAGCAGTCATGACACGCTCTGTCCTGCCACCGCTGCTGCTAGAGGAGGACTCAGGCATCGATACCCTAGCACGCTTTCCCATATCCCTCCGACATCGCTGATGATGCTCTGTCTCATGTGGAGGACGCTCTGGCTCGGGTGGAGGACGCTCTGGCTCGGGATGAGCGCCGTGATAAGATGACTCATCATGCTCTGACTCATCTATATGTGCGGGCTCCACGTTCCTCGTAGCCCGCCGACTGCTAACAGGCTGAACTACGGCAGGTGTCACTCTTTGCCTCGGCACACGCTGCTCGGCTGTCATGTCCCCCTGAGTAATCGGATTTCTCAGTGGCATGTACTCCACATCCAGGGGGTTCTCACACACTGTGGAGAGGTAATATGCACGTCTCTCCTCCTCCTCGTCAGGCACCAGATTCGAAATATTGTAACCCTACAAATTTAAGATAAATATTAATACAATCTTATCATAAACTTAACAAATAATTAAATAAGGATTATAAATGAACATAAAACTTACCTCGGTGTCAAAACACTCATAGAGCTGCTCCATTGTCCCATTGAGATTCTTCCGAAAGTTCCATCTCAAACACCGGGGATATGCTGAAGGGATGTCCCGTTGCCTACCAGCAAACGCTTCAAATCCTGGGATGACCTCTAACCCCCACACCATAAGTGCCCAAGCCGGGCCATAGAAATGATATTTTGGATTGTTGGGAATTTTCCTAATATAATTCCTAAAAATTTTATCAGAGTAAGCACCCCAAGGAAAATTGTAGAAGGTGTCTAGGTCCTCAACCAACGACCAGAGCCACGGGAATATGATTTTTTGTGAATCATGGCCAAATACAAAGACGTAGGCCATGAGGACAAGGGCAATGCGGAGATGGATCTCTCCATCATCATCATCAATGTTGTTTCGGGAATTTAAAAAATGGGCTAGGAGATCAGCACCGTTCATTTGAATGCCATTGCAGGCGGACATAAAAAAAGACGACCCAGTCGGATCGTGCGGGTAAGTATTGTTGAAATTTGAATGACCAAATCTCAATCCAGTGATCAATGCATGATCCTCCAACGTGTACTCGACATCGTCCCCGCAAATGTGAAACCAAATCCCACCCCTAGTATGGATTGCCCTACACACTATACTGTGCAAAGCTGGACATGATAGGTTACCCGTACCCCAACTAAAAAAATGACCAAATGGCCCACGTTGGAATTTTTGGACAAGTTCGTACCCACCTATTTGCAACAATCTAGACCTAATTTCTTCAATAATACCTATCTTATAGTATGTATTGGCTTTACATTTCCGATTAATCGAGATCAAAAATGTATAAAACAACCTCTCCACACACAATACCTTGCTTGTCCTCAAGCAAGTCTAAGTTCAACACAATGCGGAGATTTCAAAACAAGAAACAAATTCAATCACGCAATAATAATCATGATCATCACAAGCACTTGACAGGGATCATAAGACAATACATCAATCACCATTGCGTGTTTCCCTCGAAGGTGCAACTTCAATCCGATCCAACTCAACACACATGCAAATTCGGCTTTTAATCACTTATAGGCTAGACTATGAATCAATATTAAGATGTTATCAACACAAACCATTATCAAATCGCAAGCATTTTTAGTGATGTTAAGAACATTGGTCACTAGGTGTGAACTTCGGTAAAACCGAGTATCCTAGTGTGTTTTCCCATACCCATTCCTAAACCTTGAGATTTCAATTGATTTCTCAAAGGAAGAGGGGTAGAGTTCTTATACATATTCAAAGAATGCAAGCGATTTAATAACACTTTTAAAGGCCATTCGAGCCAAATTTTGGAAAGAGTGGGTTATATGGCAAAAAGTCACGAGATATGAACATTTAGAGGTTATCTAAAGTGTTCTCGTGTGGTTTCCCATGCTCATGGTTTCCAGAGGAGCAGAAGCCTCCCAACTCAATCTCACAATCAAAACAATTTTACCAAAAGTCTAGCCAACAAGCAATCTTATACCAAATTCACACACATGCAAGCTTTCACATCAATTCATCAACAAAAACGAGTACCCCACGGCAACTATGATCAAAATATAAGCTCATCACCCCATCATCGACTCACAACGTTCATTCATGTCATCAAGCATAATCAAAATACATTTCTCATCAAAATCAATCCAAATCATGTCAAAATCTAACAATGCTTTCGGACACTCAAAGATATCAACAACAAACGCCGCAAACAAATAATGCACACCCCTCCCCCTCACAAAGAACCTAGCAATGTCCTCATTGCTAAAATAAGAGCAAGAGAAGGAAGGAAACTACCCGATTCGGGTTGATGCGGCGGAGTTGATGCGTGATCCATAAAGAGACAGAGGAAACCGAAAAAACTTCAAAAGTAAGACCTGCAAGAGAAACACCAAACAGCAAACAAAGCAACGACAAAAGGAAATAACAAAAATGAAACAACTCGGAAAAGAAACAAAAACCAAATAAAAAGAAAACAAACTTACTAAACAGCAGTGAGAAGTCACTGTTGATCCGGCGGCGGCGGGTGGTCGTATAGAGCCCAGTTCGACCACTGGGCGTTTAGCTCGGCCATCTGTCGGTTGTTCTCTAGTATCTACTGATATTGGAGAGCCGACTGCTCGTGAGATAATCTCCACTGACGGGCTTGCTCAGACATCATATCGTGGGTGGCTGTCACCCTTCGCTCGATCCGCTCCTGGCTCTGAAGCATAGAGGAACTGAAGTCTCCAAACTCCCGGTAGAAGGATTGAGCCTCGTGAGCGTGGGCCCCAAAGTCTTGGGAGAAGCTGGTGAAGTCCTGCCTGAAGGAGGAGAAGTCGGACCGAAGGGCGCCGAGTTCAGTGCTCAAAGATTGAAACTGCGACGTTAGGTGGTCCATGCCACCGGTAGAAGAAGGGTCGGCTCCATAATGATACTGACCGGCGCCTGTCAGATAGGAGGAAGGGCCGGGTGCAAAGGCATCCTGCATAGGAGCATCCTCATAAGCTGCCTCCTCGGCTGCTCGGTCAGCTGCGCCCTCGTCATCTCCGCCGACCTCAGGTAAGTTGGCGGCAATGGCGGCCAACTCATTAGTGTGGTTAACCACACAGCGGCGAGAGGTGGATGGCACCCATGTGTAGTTTAGGTGCAAATACAAGCCTGGCGGAGCTCCGAGTGGTCGATCCTCGACACATAGAGGGTGTCGGCGGGATCAAGCTGCTGCTCCGGGTCAAACACCTCGAAGTGCCGAGTAATGGAACAGATCACTAGAGGCAGTGTGGCATGGTATCGGACGGTGGCTAACATATTCTTAAAGGTGTTAAGAATATAGTAGCCAGCGCATACCCGTGAACCTCGAACGGCACTCTGGAGCAGGTAAACTTCTGACTGGTTCACCTTATTAGCTTGCTCCTTGCCAGTGATCCCATAAGACAGAAACTTATGGAGGATCATCAGCACGTTGCTCTGAATAAAACCAGTCGGCATTCCACCGGCTTGCCAGTTGTGGAAACCTGTGAGGGAATTCCAGGCGGCATTTGGATTGAAGTGGGAAGGTGGGGCTTGATCCCCCACATTCTTGCCGTGGAATCCCATGATCCTGCACAACAAAGTAATAGATACACGACGGGGCACTCCCCGCAATCTAAACGTACAGAAAGTCAAGTCCGCAGGCACAGTTAACGTCGAGAGAAACTCATGTGTAAGCAC
>JAPKLX010000142.1:679896-713378 GCA_026898415.1 Leonotis leonurus
GATGTAAGAGAATCACGGTGATGTGGCTGAATTTGGGAGGAAGAATGTGAAATATGGTTGAACTAGGGTTTGAGAAATTGGGAGAAATTGAGAAATTAGGGATTTGAATTTTGGGGAGGAAGAATTGGAGATTTTTAAGAGTGTAGGGGTTTGGGAAGAAGTTTGGGTGGAAGAAGGTGTGAAAGTGATGAAGGATGTGGTTTTGGAAGAGGAGATAGGAGATGGTAATAGAAGAATTGAGTTTGAGGAGTGAAATTTGGGAAGGAGTCGCGAGTGATAAGGAGTTGGGGAAGAAAGAAGATGAATTGGGAGAAAGTGGAGAAGGAGAGAGAAGGAGAAGAAGTTTATACGGGCAGAACGCAAGGGTAGCGGTCGCTGGGGGTAGCGACCGCTACCCTAACGCGCTGGATGGGGCGGCAGAGAGCGAGGGTAGCGCTCGCTGGGGGGGCAGCGAGCGCTACCCTCGCGCTGGAGAGAGTGGGATGGATCAGGGGTAGCGAGCGCTGGGGCCTAGCTGGCGCTACCCCTGCGTTCTGGTTTAGTACAGGGATTGGGGCTAGCGCTCGCTGGGGGGTAGCGAGCGCTGGCCCCTTATGCTGGTTGTGAACAGAACGCTGGGCTAGCGCTCGCTGGGGGCTAGCGAGCGCTGGCCCAGCTCTCGTAAATGTACTCTTTTTCCTGTCCTCTTGCGTATTCCACCCGAGTTTTCCTGCAACACAAAAATTGATTTAAATTGTGCTCTTCACCCAACAAGAACTAAATAAAGGAACGAAAATAAAACAACACAAATCAAAGGAAATAAAAGACTGCTTGTTTAACGTCATGAGCTCGATGGAAATATGTGATCAAGCAGAGGGTGGATCTTCAATCGGTGTGGACTCCACCGTGAAATTTGTAGGCCAACCCTCGATGTACGGCTTCACTCGATGCCCGTTCACAACAAACGAGTCATCGTCTCCTTCCTTGGCAAGCTCAATTGCACCATATGGTTTTACGTCCTTTACAACGAACGGACCGCTCCATCTAGACTTCAATTTCCTGGGAAACAGCTTCAACCGAGAATTAAAGAGTAGCACCTTCATACCAGGCTTCAAATCTTTGTGCACAATCCTTCGGTCATGAATTGCTTTCACCCTGTCCTTATAAATCCAGGCGTTCTCATACGCCTCGTTACGCAATTCATCCAACTCCGACATTTGGAGCGAACGATGCTCCATCGCCTTGTGCAAATCAAAATTAGAAGCCTTGATCGCCCAATAGGCTTTGTGCTCAACTTCTACCGGAAGATGGCACGCTTTTCCATACACTAAA
Organism: Leonotis leonurus; assembly: GCA_026898415.1. Classification (NCBI taxonomy): domain Eukaryota; kingdom Viridiplantae; phylum Streptophyta; class Magnoliopsida; order Lamiales; family Lamiaceae; genus Leonotis; species Leonotis leonurus. The sequence continues at coordinate 681,208 of JAPKLX010000142.1, forward strand.
CGGTACGGACTCATCCCCAACACATTCTTGTACGCCGTGCGATATGCCCACAACGCATCATTCAATTTGACAGCCCAATCCTTCCTAGATGGCTGCACGGTCTTCTCCAAGATGTTCTTGACTTGCTTATTGCTCATTTCGGCTTATCCCGAGGTTTGTGGATGATAAGCAGTCGCAATCTTGTGTGTGATCCCATTCTTCCTCATAAGCCTTTCGAAAAGCCTATTGCAAAAGTGTTTTCCACCATCGCTAATGATAGCTCGTGGAAATCCAAACCTACATAAAATATTTTCCTGCACAAACTTAAGCACAACGTGAGAGTCACACGTCCTCGTGGGGATAGCCTCAACCCACTTAGACACATAATCGACAGCAAGTAAGATATATTCATGCCCATAAGACTTAGGAAAAGGACCCATAAAATCAATTCCCCACACATCAAAAATCTCAACTACAAGAACATTATTAAGAGGCATCTCATTCCTACAGCCTATAGTACCAACTCTTTGACATCTATCACAAGCAAGATAATAAGCATGCGCATCCTTAAACAATGTAGGCCAAAATAAACCTGATTGAAGAACCTTATGTGCTATTTTTTGGCCTCCGAAGTGGCCTCCACAATGAGCTTCATGACACATCTCCAACACCTTCGGCTGCTCCTCCTCCGCAACACAACGCCGGATTACCTCGTCCTTTCCGAGCTTAAATAGAAAGGGCTCTTCCCAAAAGTACTGCCTGCATACATGAAGAAAACGCTTCCTTTCTTGGGAAGTGAGGTCAGGCCTTAACTCGCCACAAGCCAAATAATTAACTATATCGGCAAACCAAGGCACATGAGAAACATTGTATGCATGCTCATAAGGAAAAGACTCGGCAACTAAATCATGAGGTGCGTCAGAGGAAACATGCTCTAAACGAGATAAATGATCGGCAACGGCGTTTTCACTCCCTTTCCTATCACGAATCTCAATGTCAAACTCTTGAAGTAACAAAACCCAACGAATTAATCTAGGTTTCGCTTGGGGCTTAGTCAATAAATAGCGCAAGACAGCATGATCACTATGCACAATAACTCTAGATCCTATAATATAAGCACGAAACTTCTCAAGAGCAAATACTACTGCCAACATCTCCTTTTCGGTAGTAGTATAATTAATCTGAGCAGGATTCAAAGTAGAGCTAGTATAATAAATAACACGTAACATCTTATCAACACGCTGCCCCAAAACAGCACCCAAAGCAGAGTTAGACGCATCACACATAATTTCGAAGGGAACAGACCAATCAGGACCAACAATCACAGGTGCACTACACAACTTCTCCTTTAAAGTAATAAACGCAGATAGACAATCATCATCAAAATTAAAAGCAGTGTCTTGAGCAAGTAAACGGCAAAGAGGCTGACAAATCTTAGAGAAGTCTTTAATGAATCGACGATAAAAACCAGCATGTCCTAAGAAACTTCTAATCCCTTTAACGTCAATCGGTGGAGGTAATTTTTCAATAACCTCAACCTTAGCCTTATCAACTTCAATACCCTTACTTGACACTACATGACCCAAAACAATGCCACTACGCATCATAAAGTGACTCTTCTCCCAACTCAGAGTAAGACAGTTCTCAATACAACGATCAAGCACACGATCAATCTTATCAAGACAGTCATCAAAGGAAGAGCCAAACACATAAAAATCATCCATAAACACCTCGACAAAATCACTAATCATGTCTGAAAAGATAGACATCATGCAACGCTGAAATGTACCTGGCGCATTGCAGAGGCCGAAGGGCATCCTCCTAAAGGCATACGTCCCGAAGGGGCTAGTAAAAGCAGTCTTCGCCTGATCCTCCAGATCAATTGCAATCTGATAGTAACCTGACAAACCATCAAGAAAACAGAAGTAATCATTACCAGCAAGTTTATCTAACATCTGATCAATAAAGGGCAAAGGAAAGTGATCCTTTTTCGTTGCCGCATTAAGCTTCCGATAATCGATGCACATCCTCCATCCGGTGACAGGTCTAGTAGGGACAAGCTCCTTTTTCTCGTTCATCGTAACCGTGATACCGCCCTTCTTGGGTACGACGTGGACATGACTCACCCATTCACTGTTAGCTATAGGATAAATGATTCCCTCAGCCAATAGTTTCAAAATCTCCTTTTTCACGACCTCCATCAAAACTGGATTAAGGCGTTGCTGTCCATCCCTCTTCGGGTGGGCATCGTCGGCGAGTTGTATTTTATGCATACACAACGCCGGACTAATACCTCGGATGTCTGCCAGACTCCATCCGAAGGCTAACTTATGCTTTTTCAGCACAGTTACTAACTGAGTCTGCTGGACATCAGTAAGATTAGCCGAAATTATCACTAGTTTCTGTTCGTTCGCCTCGAGAAACACATATTTCAAGTTCGCAGGAAGCTCCTTTAACTCCAATTTCTTCGGTGTCGGTGGATTTGCTAATGGCATAGGAGGTGGTTTTGCGAACTGGGCCTCCAAGCGGAGCCTTTCCTCCATGTCGGCGGATCCTTCAAAGATCTCCTCCAAACTGTAGTCCTGCACAAAAGAAATCTCGGCAAGAGCATCAACCGAATCGACAAAAGAACAGTCCTCAATAGAATTAACAGAAGGCATAGCTTTGTGTTTATGCACAGAAAATGAGACTTTCTCTCCTAGCACAGACATTTGTATGTTACCATTTTTAACGTCAATCAGAGTATTAGTAGTTGCCATGAATGGTCTACCAAGCAATAAAGTATGATCTCGTCCGTTTTCATGCACGTCACCTATTTCTAACACAACGAAATCCATCGGCACTATCAGACCACCAACACTCACTAGGATGTTCTCTATAATACCCCTAGGATATCTAACTGAACGATCAGCTAACTGTAGGCTCATGCGTGTAGGTTTCAACTCTCCTAATTCTAATTCCTTGAAAATCGAATAAGGCATGAGGTTAATTCCTGCACCTAAGTCAAGCATGCCTGTTACAGTTTTACCATTACCAAGTGCTATAGTGATCACGAAACTACCTGGATCTCGCAGTTTCTGAGGAAGAGGTTGTTGCATGATGGAGCTGGCCACCTCGGACACCATGATCGACTCATCGTCTGTAAATCTTCTCTTTTTGGAGGCTAGCTCCTTAAAGAATTTGAGGTATGCCGGTACGTTGCGGATTACGTCTAGGAGTGGTAGATTGACATGAACTTGAGATAGCATCTTGTAGAAATCCGCGAACTGCTTCTCAAGCTTAACATTTTTAAGCCTGCTCGGAAAGGGAATAGGCGGCTTGTACGGGTTTGCCGTCTTATGCAATTGAACTGTTGGCTGCTCCGGTTCCTTCCCTCTCTCGGCATTCTCCACCACGTTAGTCGGCTCATCTTCCGGCATAGCCACCTTATTATCTACTTGCTTGCCACTATGTAGAACCGTAATGGCCTGTAACTGCTGCGCTGAGTGCCCCTGCCCCGGTATCTTTCCTATCTGTTGCTGCTGCTGCATCTGATTCACCGCTCCGGAAATTTGTCCTACTTGGCTCTCAAGGCGTCTGATAGTAGCCTCTTGAGCCTCTCTAGCCAATTTGCTTTCTTGCATGAAAGCCGCCAAACTGTCCTCAAGAGATGTCTTAGGTGGTGCAGCCCCTCGCGGTGCAGGTGGCAATTGAGGCTGAAACTGCGGTGGTGGCTGCTGAATTTGAGGTGGTGGCGAATAGTACCCTTGCTGAGGCGGGTAATATGGCTGCTGTGGAGAATAATACCCATGTTGAGGTGGGTAATATTGCTGCTGCGGAGGTGGTGGTCGAGGAGGAAAATTCGCTCATTGACCCTGATTGGGACCCCTCCAAGTGGAGCTGTTCTGCGCTCTCCATCCTGAAGTCTGCTGGACTGGATGTTGATTGAATGGTGGTCGCGGCGGATATCCTTGAGCAGCATAGATTTCCGCCTCTCCTTCATAAGTCATCTCCGCCATTCTATTGCAGTGATTCTCATCATGACTGAGATCACCACAAATCGGGCACGGTTCGGGCACCAGCTCGTGATTGGCCACTGCAGGGGCCTTGCTCATCTTCAACTCTTGTAGCTCTCGCATCATGTCAGCCATCTGCTTCTTCAAATCCGGGCTAACTCCGATCTCTCTGACTTCTACTCTCTTAGATCGAGAGGTTTTCTGCTGCGAATTCGTGGCCAAAGTCTCAAATATCTCAATCGCTTCCTCAGCTGTCTTTTCAGATAAATTTCCTCCAGCCACTGTATCCACCATGAACTGATAAGTGTGCTGCAACCCATTGTAGAAGATCTGCCAAAGCAGTTCGGGCACAATCTGATGGTGTGGACACTGCTGCTGTAGCTCTTGAAATCTGTCAAGTGCCTCATGAAAAGGCTCGTCAGGCTCTTGAGTGAACTGCATAAGCTGTAGCCGGATTTGCTGTGTCTTATGATTCAGATAATATTTGAGCAGAAAAGTAGTACTGACTGCTTTCCATGTGTCAAGAGATCCGACTGGAAGAGAAAGATACCACGTTTTCGCCCTATCCTTGAGTGAATAGGGGAAACACTTCTTAAGTAGCTCGTCTTCGGTAATACCCTGAAGTGGAATAGAATGGACTGATGTGCAGAACTCTCTAATAAAAAGGAGCGCATCTTCATTAGGCAAACTGTAGAACGAAGGAAGCAAGTTGATGTGATTGTGCTTCAACTCGTAATTCCTCGCTGCAGCAGATAATACTATAGCAGACGCTGTGATGCCATAAGATGGCCTGGCAAAGTCTCCGAGCTTCTTAGGGGCTCCGTTTTCCTCGACCATTATTACCAGTTGTTCTTCGAATAGTGTGGCGAGGTTAAAAACGTCCCTATACCGCTCCTCACGTACGACTTCTCTTCTATTGATATTGTTGACGTAGGGTACCAACTCTTGTCTCAAGCTTCGGCGTCCTAGCATACACAACTCAAAAGCAGATCAAACGCACCTTACGGGAGCAAAAGAATAAAACAAAAAGGAAAGAAAAAAATAAAGAAAATTCAACGCAAATGAATGCCTAAAGCCCTCCCCGGCAACGGCGCCAAAATTTGTTTTGTGCAAATATAACCTTAAGTACGTGGCGTTGTTTAGACCAGACCCACTGTCCGATAAAGAGATTCAGTAACGGGCACGAGGAATATTTCCAGCCGATATACTTAAAGGAATGTGTCGTGCTTAATGAACTATACTACTCGCAATTTGGACGAGATCATTGTTATTAGTGTGATTAAGCATGACCCTAGTCGTATTCTCAAGGAAGGCTAAACAGGGCTTCATTCACGTTGAAGAACAAGAAAGCAGTAAAAGAATGGGGGTTTTGATTTTTAACTACTCTAATTAATTAACTAGGCAAGAAGGATTAAAGGAATATAAATGCGAACTATCTAGGCAAGAATGAAAAAAGCAATTAAATCCTATTTCTAAGAACGAATAATTAAAGAAACGAAATCTAAACATGTCTTGAACTGATTAATTAACATGATTGAAAGGTTTGTATTAATGGTTTGATAGTTAATCAAAATAAAGCACGAAGAACAAGAATGCATAAAACAGTAAAAGAAAGCAATAAAGGAAACAGTAAAGAACTCACGAATTGAAAGGGAAATAACGAACTGAAATAAATCACCGAGTTTGAATCACGAACGAATCCACAATATCCAAAATAAAGAACTTGAACGGAATGAAAATTTAGCTAACAGTGTTTTCTCTCGTGGTCTAAACCCTAGAATAGAAAATAAAATATGTGTAGAAGAGATCCCAGAAAAATCACGCTTGGGCTTTTAAATAGAGGGAAGGCACGCGTCAGGGTAGCGCTCGCTAGGGGCCAGCGAGAGCTACCTTGACTCGCTTGTAGAGTAATGCTGCAGTGGGGTAGCGAGCGCTGGGGGGGGGGGGGGTAGCGCTCGCTACCTCACTGTTCTGTCTCCTCTTCATCTTAAGGGCTAGCGGGCGCTAGGGGGGTAGCGCTCGCTAGCCCCAAGTTCTGACTCTCCAAACGTGTAGGTCCAGCGCTCGCTAGGGGCTAGTGACCGCTAGCCCCACATTCTGCCTTCTCCACGCCCTTTTCTTCACCTTTTCACCTCTTTTTCGCATCGTTTCTCTTCTCGAACGTTGTTCTACTACATGTGTCGATCTTTAACCTACAAAGTAGCAAATAACAGACCCAAGCATCAACTCGATCGACAATATCAACCAATACTAATCCAAAACACGAGAGAAACGAGATCAAAAATGTATAAAACATGGTCCACGCATAAACCACTTCAGAGCATGATTTTGAACCTGAATATGGTGTGGGATATCTTCTTGACTGTCTCCCATGGTTCATGCGTGTCCTACAGCGGCGGCGGTCCAACAATCTTCTCCTACGACGGCAGCGGTCCAAGAAGCAATCCCCAGCAATCCCCAGCAACACTTTGAACCTTGAAGAAGGAGGGCAGCGGCGGCGGAGAGTGGTGGCGAGGCGAGAGGTCCAAGGAGGAAGGGGATGAACGGTTTGTGGGTTGGGGGAGGATGAGAGGTACACAGAAAATACAATAAGGGAGGGGAGGGTTTGGACGGTCTATCCGTGTATGGACCAAAAAATTTAAAAAATATAGTATTTATTTAATTAAAGGAATCAATTTTTGTACCTAACTTTCACTTTTTCAAAGAATCTTCTCACTTTTTCAGATTTGACACGACTTTTCATACAAAATGAGTATTTTCTACATGTAGTTTGAGATATTGAGTATTTTTTACATTGAATTTTTGAAAGTGGGTATTTTAATTTTTCATCCATAATTTTAAATAATATATTTATATATTTCACGTAACCCGAACCCAACCTGAACCCAACCCAAATTCAATCCAAAAATTTCAAGTTTTTATTGGATCAACCTGATAAAAATTCGAACCCAATAAAAACCAACTCAAACCCATTAATATTGTATCGGGTTATCGTGTCGTGTTGAAAATTGACAGTCATTGATATGGAAGTGGAAAAATTAGACCACGTTGTTATTGTGCGCATAAAAGTGGGAATTGGGCAAATCAATCAGCTTCACTGCTTAACTGTAAAAGTTTAGCATATTCTTTTTTGGGAGAAAATGAAAATTACCCAATCTGCAAACACTCCATTAACAATATACCCACTACCCTAATACATCTTTAAAAAATACCCACTTTTTGACATTTGACCAACATAATTATTACTGCATCTACCGTTACCCACCCAACTCCTCTCCTTCTTCCCCTTCATTCACATTTTTGAAATCTACCGCGCGCCACCGCGGTAGATCACATTATTATTCGTATAATCACATTATTATTCGTATAATCACATATCTACTGCTTCCCTTTGTTCAAAATTATGAAATTGCAACAATTTACAGTCATAGACAGTATATATATGAGCGTATATATATGTTAGATGATTATAGCTTTGATTATTTGCATGATACATATACAATAAGTGTTAATTATGGAATTAGTCTTAGAATTGCGAGAGGCTCACAGGAGCATGAATACCGCCGGTGTCGGCGCATCTACCGCCGGCGTGTGGGCGACCGGCGGTAGATGCCTTCCGCACGGTATATACCGGCGGTATTGACATGCATGTGAACCTCGAATTTTTATGATTTCAGCCATGTATTTAGTGTTTAGTTAGGGGACGGTATTTGGTTGATTTATAATTATTTTTGAAAGTTTATTCTTGATTAATTTGTTAATCAGTTTTTATTATTAATTAATTTTGCTAATTAGGTCTTACGATTGAGTAATTTACTAATTAGTTGTTATTATTGTTTAATTTGCTAATTTGTTGTTAATATTGTTTAATTAGCTAATTAGTTAAAATAATTGATTAATTTGTAATCAATTGTTATTATTGTTTAATTTGCTAATTAATTGTTTTAATTGATTAATTTGCTAATTAGTTGTTATTATTGATTATATTTGCTAATTAATTGTTATTATTGGATAATTTGCTAAGTAGTTGCTAATATTGATTAATTTGCTAATTTGTTATTAGAAATGATTAATTTTGCTAATTAGTTATTCTTGATTAATTTGCTAATTAGTTGTTATTAATTTTTTTTGTGCTAATTAGGTGTTATTTTTGATTAATTTGATAATTAGTTGTTATAATTGATTATTGTGCTAATTAGTTGTTATACTAAGATCTAAACAAATATATAAGACTTTTTAGAACTATGATGTGATATTATAGCATGTAAAACAAATATATACATGTATATACTCATACCGCCGGTAAGGGTCCTACGGTTGCAAATACCGCCGGTGACGCCATTACCGGCGGTAGTTGCTCGTTTACCGGCGGTATGACATTTCTACCGAATAACTCAGTGAGTTTGAGATTATTACCTTAAAATTTTCTGGAAAATGGCTTCAATTGGACTGGTTCAAGTAAATCAAAGAGTATACGAAGAGTAAGAGAGAGAAAATTAAATATTCTATAAAGGAGAGAAATGTGACGTTTGTGAAAGAAAATTAGTTATTTACCCAATTATAACGTGATGATTGTTACTGAGAACCAAAAAAGTGGGTAGATTCTTTACATTGTTTTAGTGTTGGGTATTTTCTTTATACACCTTTAGCAAATTGGGTATATTTCCTAATTACCACTTCTTTTTTTGCTTTTGGAAATCACTTTACCATCATTTTCGATTTTTATCATCTTTGCAATGTCTACATCACGTTAAATACATTATTTATAGTACAATACATTGCATGTATTAGACAAATCCACGTTCCCAATGTATGTTTCATATGTTCCGATTAAGTAGCAATAACATATAGTATATGGTACTTTCTTCCTTAAAAACAGTTTTTTCATTTTTCATTTTTTAAACTGTCTCATTAATATGGCTAGTTTCAAAAAATGATAAAAAATAACTATTTGAAAATTGTATGTTTTTATTTTTCACACTGCTCATTATTTTATTGGCAAAAAAATAACAAATTGCTTTTTGCTAATGAAAAATTATTTCATTAATTAAAGTTGTCCTCTCATCTTTTTCTCATATAAGTATTTCTTTTTCTTATTCAGATTCGGATAACTTTATTTTAGCCTATATTTTATTTTGACTATTTACTTGTATATTACTCTCTCCATCCCATTTATAATGACACAATTTCTTTTTTTGTTTGTTCTATTGATCTTGATACATTACTAAAAATGGGTTATGGATTGATATTAGTTTAAATAATTAGGGCATAATCTTATTAACTTACATTTAATTAATTAAAATGTGAAAATTTAAATTTATAATTAAATATCTAAAACATTTAATTAATATAAATTTTAAAAAAAAGATTAAAATATTTATTATTACATATTTAAAACTATTTATATTAAACTCCGTGCCAAGAAAAAAATGTGTCATTATAAGTGGGACGGAGGGAGTATTGTATAGTAGGCCCATAGTTCAAATTTCCTTCCAATAGAATAATTATAATGTGAATTTATTGATAATTAAAAAGATTGAGCAATAACTTATATACTACTTATTATCTTAAATAATAACGATAAACTAATATATATATATATATATATTGTTACATAAGTAAATAATTATGATATAATTAGACGATCTATTAGTTACTAAATATAATATAAGTTGTAATATATAATTAATGAAAATATATTATTATTTTTATAATATATCATACATAAATGATCAAATTAATTATAATTATATGCCTAAATCTAGTTATTTAGTTATATGAAAATACAATAATATAGTTAGTTAATATATTTTAATTAATTATATGATATTAGTGGTTTATCTCATAAATTATGTTATTAAAAAAATAATACTTTATGTTTTTTATATGTTAGACCTTGTTTAAGGTGATTTTCATTATAAATAAATTCTGGTATATCGCAAAAAAAAGGTATATCGAATTAAGGTAAGATATACCGAAAGTAAATAAGTTTTGGTATACCGTGTAAGAAAGGTATACCGAAAATAAGGTAAGGTATAGGTATGTAAAAATGTCATACCGAAAGTAAGGTATACCGAAAAGTATGGTAAGGTAACGGTATGAAATTTTTCATACCGAAGGTAAATATAAGGTATAAGGTATGACAATTTTAGTAAGGTATACCGTACCGCGACACCCCTACCGTGGACAATGGTTAGTCATGCAAAATTCAAAAGTAAACATAAAAATTGACAAAGCAATGAAGATATTCAAATTTTATAGTAATAACTAATGCCAAATAAGATTAATTTGGCTGGTATTTTTTTTAAAAAATAAATAAAATGAATTTCACAGGAAACTGCAAAAATAAGTGTCACGTCCCCATTTCACTTCTCTAAGTGAAATCGAGGAAAATGTTAGTAAATAGGAAATACAGATAAGGAAAACGAAACGGAAGCATTGATAAACGGATATAACGTGAAACGTACATCAAAGAGGAGGATTCTGATAGAGTTGTGAGACCGAAGTCCCATACATCAACGAGAACTTAACGTTTGAAGTCATCAGGGAATTAAAACAACGTCAAGAAAATACAGAAACAAGTACAAGTCTGAACTACATAGTTCGAAAGCAAGATAGATAGCTAAAAAAAAAGTTCTTGGATCTAAAACAAAAGTCTGGCAGCGGAAACTGGATCAATATCTAGATTTACATGTATGACGACATATAAACCACCGAGAGTAAAACAACAAGAGTTTGACAAAACCCACTGCCGAGCCTTCCACTTCGTCATCACGACTTAACCTGCACATTTATAAATATATGCAGGGCTGAGTACGAAAGTACTCAGTAAACACATGCCGAAATCACATTCGTACTGATATATTTGCAATTGCCGTAATACAGTGCAACATAGGGATTTTGTCACTAAAGAACCTATGTTCACTAAAATTCTTGTGATCTTAAAAGTTCGACTGGCCAGTCTAAGTTATGGAGTAATCAAACATATCTGTAATTCTGTGTGTCGGGAAAGTGGCCACTTTCCGCGAACACTGAACCGGCCAACCCACTAAGATGACTCACGGTTCTGGTGTACACTAACCTTAAAAGATATAAATCTTTAAAGGTCCGAAATCAATTAATTCATCAACAGATACGCATCATACCAAAATATAAACATTTTCGACAATGCAATACTTCATAACATTTGAAATTCTAAGCATTCTAATAACGAAAATCATAATTTTGGTACAACGCATACGATTTTGATTTGTAAAAGAAAGCCTACCTGATATGCTTCTTCGTCTAATGAAAGTTTGGTGCAATTCAACTGGGATTTCCTTTCGCCGCACCTTAATCGTAATTAAGAGGAAAATACTCTTCGTGAGTATTAATTTGTCTTATCTAATCAAAATGAAATAATATGCTATTATTTCATAAATTTTTCTAATCACTACTCGATTCTAAAATCGAGTTTCAAGTAATTTATCCAACTTAATTTACTTAAAGAGTTCCAATAATTAACAAACTTACCGAAATTTGTTAATATCCTCTAAGTCATTCTATCTATCCAGTTCTAATTAAGGTACTTATAATTAGTCGAATGAATAAATATATAAAATCTTGGATTTAAATAATTTAATCAATCTCTTTTAGAATTTAAATCTTAGTTCGTTCTAATTTACTAATTTGTTGTTTGCCTAATGGAACGGAAACATTTTTAACTCGACAAAGAATTTATTTCGCGGCCCGATAAATTTTATTTTGGAGTTCAGCTCGTTATTCATTTGGGCCCAGATTCTATCTTCACATTGGGCCCATTTCACCTCAATTTTTCTTGGTTCACAGCCCAATTCACATTGGGCCAACTCTAATTTATTTCCATCCAAGCCCAATGGCCTTTCTCCCTTCTTCAGCCCACGCCTGGGCTCATTTCACCCCTAGCCCTAATTCAACACTCAGACACCACACTCCCTTTCGTCTCGGTTCCTCTCCCTCCGCTCTCACTCGAGCTTTCTCCCTCTGTCGTTCTCCCCGTTTCTCTCCTTCCCATCTCGCCTGAAGCTCCTTCGAGTAGGAGATGCAGCAGCTTCATCGCCATTTCTCTAACCCTAAATCAATCTGCCCGACTTCCTTCTCTGCCTCTTTCCCCTTCACTCCATCCTTCCTCTTCGCTTTCTAACTGTCTCGCTGCAATTCCTTCCTCAATGAGGGGATCACCGGTGCTCCCAATAGAAACAGCAGTGGCTTCGCCCTCTGTTTCTTCATCAAGCTGCTCCGGCCATTTCTCTCCAGAGGTAAAACCCACTTCTTTTCCTATCATCTCTTCCTTTAATTACTTCAGATTTTTGGTTCTCATTCTGAAAGTTCTTCTTAATCCAGTATTAGATTTTTAGGATTTTCGAGGTTTTAAAGCTTAATCTGTAAATCCAAACTTTTAGAGTTCAAATTCTTTTGTTTTAAGCTTCTGCATGTGACATTTTCTTCCTATTTTTAAATTCTACAAAGTAAATCTTCTTTCTGTTTCTGCTTCCTGACCGAGGTGGAAATCGCGCGGTGAGGTTTGGAGGTAACAGGAGTTCTTCCTCTCTGTTTTTTCGCAGAAGGTAAGTATTTACCCCTCTGCATTTTCGCCTCTAATGGTTTAGTTTTAAGAGCGTTTTAAATTTATGAAATTGTTTATTATTGAATCTGTATGGTTCTTAGCTCTTTTGTATGTTGTTTTTACTCTGGGAAAACACGGTTTCTTAAAGAGGTGGGGGTATTCTGCCGTGACTTGGGTCGAGCAGCCATCCTTAAGCTAAGTCCGAAATTTTTTTTATTCTGTTAATGCTCTGTTTTCTGTTTATTTGAATGCATTCTGAGATCCTCATTAGCTGTTGGTAATGTTAATGGTTTTAAGAAATAAATTATGTGGTCTAAATAATCTGGAGGTGGGATTTCTTATTCGTTAGAAAGCATGCTATGTTCTGTGCTCCGAGTTATGAAGTTAGAACTATAATCCAACCTTCTAAATTTTCTATGTGTGTGAGAGTGTACAGGTTCTGAATTCTCCAAGCATAAATACAATATCTGTTTAAAGGGTTTAAGGAAGGCTGAAAGAAATTTCTATAGCTATATTTAGTTGTTCTAACGGTTGTAGTTCATGGATCTAGCATGCATCTTTTCCTGTCCTAGATTTAATACAAAAGGAGGAGTTTGCACTTACTTTAGATATTTGGTTAGGGATTCCTTTGATGCACCTTCTGTAGAAGTAGGAAAAGAAGATGGATTGAGCTGTGAACTTAATTACTAAGCTGAAGTTGAAGTTTCTGCTTACCTTATTGTTGCTTCAAACTGGAATTTGGGTGACCGAGGGTTTCCTTTCTTGAGTGAATGAAAGCTTCTAGTGCGTGTTGAAATGGTAGTGGAAATGAGAGTTGAGGTAGGGTATAAGAGAGTGTTTGGTTTAAGTCTTCAGAGGTGAGTGAATTATTTTGCAGAACTAAGGTTCTGTCTACTGGTTTCTAAATGTATATGTAAGAGAACTAAGTTCTCTGACTCCTATTTGCATGAAAGCTAATTCATTTGCTTATTCCTACTTTACTATTCTCAATTCAATTGGATGTTGATTGACATGGTTCCTGAAATCTGTCTTGACTTTAGAGGCATGCTAGTAATTGCTTACTCTATGTGAACTGCAGGTTTGGATGATGGAAAGAGAGGAGACGTGAACGTGCATTTCTTCAACTACAGCAATCCCTTCTTCCATGTTCCTGCAGGCCTTATTACTCCCAGCTGCAGTCCTCATTTCTGCCCTTTGCTTCCTTTAATATGCGTATAGATGTATTAATTTCCAGCATATCTAGGAGGGTGTAGGAGATCTTTTAGGCTTAGATATGGTTGGTTCAACTAAAGTATATGTGCAGACTGTAATAGGACATTACTACTCCTACTTCTCCATTTCTAGCATTGTCAAAGTAGCTATGTAACATAAGTGGTTGTCAGCCACTGCACTCTACTCTCGGTTGATGCAGATTGTACAATATAGCATGATCCTCTCTCCTTTCTTATTGATATACATATATATAGCGTGTGAATTTTTTCTTATATCCTAAGACAAGGTTCTTACCACATGTACTTAGGGTATTCCTCTAAGTTGTATATAATTAAGATATGCATTTACCCATGTATTCTAATAGTGTGGATAATTAGTATTGGGGATACACATGTCTCATTTGATTTGCAACATGACCTACTATCTTACAAACTATTTATAGTTTGCTTTCTATTTTCCAAATAACAATAACTTAAGCACATGATTTACGATTACCATATGTATCAATACCTTATAAGCATACTTCTTCACTTGCACCTATTTAATCAGTTGATTAATAATACTAGAACTCATAATCTTCTTTACACATAAATCTTTATAAAGGCTAAATCATATACTTCTCTGTAGTGTATAATTTACACTACCAATTTCCAAATTCTTAGCTAAGAATTTAATTAACACCTCAAACTTTACTTAACGAATATGCACCGAATTAATTATTTAGCTCGATACTTTAATTAATTCCATCATCACAACAACTTACACAATATTAAACGCTAATTAGAAGACTATAATGTGCACGGAAACGATTACTACTAATCAATTTGTAGATCGACAATCTAATATATACAACGAAATTTTATTATCGCGATTTCTGATACATGGTAATTAGAAAGAAATTTTACGGGCCGTTACAATAAGTGTATGTACCTGATGGAAATATTAACATTTTATTATTTTGATTGTAAGAAGAAAAAAATGCTTTTGTCTATTTTGACCTGATTTTTGATATTATCGATCGGTTGTTGGCCGACAAATACAGTATCAAAATAAATTAAATGTGAAATCTGCATACTTGCTCATTATTATCAGCATCAGAAAATCTGAACATTTAGGCGATATTTGGTAATTAAAATAAAATACAACGGTTAAGATTATTTTAATTTCATAATTATATTATTATTAAAATATAGAGGAAATTAGTGATTTTAATATGGGTCCATTATTTAATAACGAGTTGATGTGTTACTCACATTTTTTTACTAATCACATGATTTGGTAAGATAATTTAGAGGGTGTTTGATTAATCTTATTTTAAAGAACTTATAAGCTCTTTGAGCTTTTAAATTATTTCAAAAGCTTAGAAGATGTCATAAAATATTTGTATAAATGAGTTTATAGGCTCTTTTAAAGAGCTTATAAGATGATAAAGTGTTTGATATCTTAAGTTGTTCATATATGATTTTGTTGGAGTAAATATGATAATAACAAAATATTGTAGAGTTATTTATGTCAGTTTGTTGGAGCTTATAAGTTAATGCAGAAATAAGTTGGGTGAAACTACTTATTTTTTAAACAACTTATAAATTCTAATAGCTTATTTTTACAATTTATAAATTTTCACGTAACTTAATTTGTCAAACAGTTTCACGAAGCTTATAAACTCCTAAACAATTTATAAGTTCAACCAAACACTATCAAATTCCGTTCAAATAACTCGTTGGAAATTTTTTCGAGTAAGTGGAAAATGTTTATTATATAAAGTGATTGATGAAAAATATTAAACTTCATCCTTAAAGAAAAAGTAATAAAGTAATGTCAAATTGATGTGAATAATATGAGTCATATCACCCAAAAATTAGATTTGCTTTAGTATTAATAATTTTTAAATACACAAATTTGACATGTATTTTATATTTTAATATGAACTATAAAATATTATATAAAATATATTAATTTTGATAATTATTTGATTTTTAACATGAGTTTAATTTTATCCAAAATTAAAGCTGACGTGAGAATAATTATCCAACTTGGAATATGTTAATAATTTTTTAAATACACGAACTTTTGACAGAATTTTAATTTTAACATAAATTTAAAAATTTATATAAAATACATAAATTTTAATAATTACTCGATATTTGACACAAGTTCAATTTTACATAAACTCGAAGTTGCAGACATGTCAGTACTTAGAATTAGAAAGTTGATTGATCTCAACGAGTCTCCACAACACGGTAATGAATTAATCATATCCATATTTTGCTCTTATTAACGAATGCAATGCAGTTATCATATACGTTTATCTACTTTTGGGCTCTGAAACTGTTGCGTTTGGTGATTTCGTTGGGAATCATTCTAATCGTTGATATATTGCTTGTCTTATATCGCCGCCCCCATTAAATTATCAAATATTTTATTTAGAATGTTTAGTATAATTTAGAATTTTGATTGTTATATATTCGACTGTCCCTATGGTGGTAACAATAATCAACTTTCTCCGGTCATTGCTTCTCTTTATTTAGCAGTAACTCATGTTGTTCTACGTGTTTTCTCTGGTTGTTCTACCCCTCGATGTTAAAGATGTTCCAGCAGTGCTTGGGCTAATTTTTTTATATATTTAGAGATTGAACGTTCTTGAAACAACGATGCATTGAGTCCTAAAATCGAAAATATGTCAGAAGTCGTGTATTTAAAAATAATTAGCATGTGTCCACGTCAGATAAATTTTGACATGCCAATTTTGATTTTGGATAAAATTGAACTCGTGTCAGAAATTGAGTAATTATCAAAGTTTGCATTTTACATAATGTTACAAAGTTCATGTTCAAATTTAAAATTTTGGTAAAAGTTCATAAATTTAATAAAATGGAAATAACCCGAGTTAAGAAATCCTCATCCCGCAAGAAGAAATATGTCCCGGTAGTGCTCTCGAATTTGACGTATCGTCTCCAAAGATAAAACGACTTCGTCTCGAAGGTAGTAGCACCACAAACCAAGGAGCTTCGACGAAGTAGATGGATGCGAGGACAAAGCTTCAACTATGAAATGTAATGCTACACTCTAGAGATATGTATATATGCAAGTGATTTTGCAGACAGTTTTACAATGTGTTGTTATATGTAGATGCAAATGGACATGCTCCCCACCCATGTAGTTATAGTTGAAGTCAATGTTGTCGTTCATATCATTATGACAACGACAATTATTACAGACATTACAGTAGCGACCTCTTCATGTGCAGTGAACCTGGACATGTGCAGGACACAATCAATATTGCCATCAATGTCATCATAACAACGATGACGATTATAAATGTTACAACAGAGACCTTTCTAGCGCGTAATGAACCTAGACATGTTCCCTACACTGGCGCCTTCTTGAGAATATTTCTAGACGATCTCCAGAACATAGATGAGCCCAACATAGTTAGGTCACATCTAATTGGGCTTCAAATAAATTTGCCCAAAAAGAACTTTAGGTTGGCCCAAGTGTAACCCAAATTCAAGCTCATAACTTCATATCATGTGAAAACTTTAATCCACTATTTCTCACTCACCGATAATCGGTTTAGAGAATGTGAATATACCACGATCATCTACTTGACACGTAGATTGATCTTATGAAATTTATTATATATATAATTTTCTCATTCTATATTTCTCACAAGACATTTATTAGTTATAAATTCAACTCTTTTACCACTGGCACAAAATTGACTGACCGAGAATAAATTGTGATTAAGACCCTCAACATAGGAACAATTTAAGATAGTGGTTTTGACAACAATTAAATCTCCAAATCCTCTTGTATAACTTTTAGAGTTACCCCCAAAGGTTACTTGAGGTCCATTGAGCTCCACGTAGTTGGTAAGCATTCTCTTATCACAGGTAATGTGCTTCGAGCATCCACTAGGTGCTCTGGTGCGTCTTTGAGCTTTCCTTACTTGCAAGAAAATTTACTTAGCTACCCATATGAAAGAGGATGCCTTGTTAGTAGTAGAAGTTTCGATGGGAAACTAGATTTGCCTAATAATGAAAACATTAGATGATGACCTGATCTCTTTGCCACTAAAGCCGATGTACACAAATATTTTTTCTTGATAGGAGATTTTCTCTTCTGGTGGGAAGGTTGACTTGTAAGTTCATATTTCTTGTACGTAGGTTTATATTGGGACATGTTCTCTTGTGCAACTGAACTTTTATTTTGATATCCAACATCATGTTGATTGTAAAATTTCTTGGTGTTGACATGATATTTTGGAACTCCTCTGTAGTGATTGATTAAGATGCTTAAGGTTATCTTGTAGTATTCTTGAGATTCTCCACCTTGTCTGCTAATGAACTGTAATTTACTGGATGAATCTTTTCGTTTCCTTAACATTCACGAAATGATCCTTATCTTGAAACACATTTGTTGTATAGTCGATGCCAATGTGAGTATGATTATTCTCTTGCATGGCTTTGTACATTTCTAAGCGATATTCATTTTTGTTGAAGCGATCAACAACCTCATTTTCTTTGGTAGGGCAATACATTATATCTTTTGATCAGATCACCTGTAATGCCCCGTTCCAAAATTCGAAAGAACTATTGGTTTTTCTTATAAATATGTTATCAAATCCATAGAAATTTCAAAACTCCGTTGTTGAGTTTTAATTGAGATAAGTATTTCTCGAGATTGATGAAATTTATGATATGCTCTAATTTAAATTCGATATATATGTCCAACCTAGATTGATATTTATTATTATTATTTTTGGGTCAAAATTATTAAATCACAAAATATTTTGTGATTAAATGCTATTGAACTTAGTGTTTTGAACAATCTTCACATAAACATAAGATCCCAACTATAAAATACAAATCAAAGTGTATAAAACCCAATTGTATAATGCGAGTTCAATATTACGTAATACATTAGAATAATTTACACCTTATCAATCTTCTATAGGAAATCACAAGCAAATTATATATAAGCCTTATCATGTGGCTTTTCCCCACCCACACATATTGTTGTACGTGGCTTGTTATTCAACCACATTCTAGTCATGACTATTTCTTTAGCCACTTCTCTCATTATTCAAATATCATAAGCAAATCTTATAATCACTACCACATCACTCCTGCAAAAGAAAAATAAAAGAGAAACAGAAGGAGGGAAGCTAGCAGGGGAAGAAAGGGGGTGAAGGAAGAGCATACCAACATCAACAGCACTTCACAATATTTCAGTTCATTTCCATTTCTGAAACCAACCAGACAGGGTGCAGCAAGGGTGGCAACGTGATGAAGCACCGTCCTTTCGGCCATTGAAGGCCTGTTTGAAGTCGGAATAGATTTTGGGGACTAGGCAGCAGCTGCAGAAGGTGGCAGCGATTTCTGTGAGTGGCTGGCCTACTGCAGAAGATGTCAAGCGACGACTTCAGAGGTCGGTCGGTCAGCTGCTGTAGAGGCACATCAGCGGCGGGCTTCGCCATCGCGGCGTCTGCATCATGAGGCGGCTCGTGGAGCTTTCCGTGTACAAGACAAACCCGTTAAGGTGATGACCCTTGTCAACCAAGACTCCATTCTTCAACTGATTCTATTCAATTCTTTCCATAGCCCTAACAAGAAAGAGTTGGTTCGGGGCTGTTTGGAACCGTCCGGAGCCGTTCGGGGTTGATTCGGGGTTATTCGAGGCTATTCGAGGTCTGTCCGGGGTGGTTCCGGACTTGTTCGAGGTTGTTCGGAGGTTGGTTCTGTTGGGACTAGAGCTGGAATGCTTCGTTCATTAAGTTAAGAGGTATGCCTCTGTGTTTAAATTTTTGAAACTAAAACTAGAAGAAGTTAGAGTGATTCTCCAACTTGAATCGATTGAATCGGAGTTTTCTATGATTTTTGATGAATTTTCGAAGTTTGCTGCGCAGAGACAACTCTGTGACTGTTTCAGCAACCCAAGTTTGACGATTCATATCTCCCTGATAATGCGGTATTTTTGACTGTTTTCTTTTCACTTAGATAGCCAACATTACAAGGTTTCTAGAATGATATAGCTCATCGCAATGTGATCTATGAATTGAAAGTTAGGAGCCTTCAAAATTCATGAAAAACCACCTAGAATCTGTCAATTTCCAGAAATTATCCAACACTTTAAGTAGCCAAGTTTGTGAAGTCATATCTCCCAACCCTTTTATCCAATGAGTCTGATTTTCTATATGTATGTATTAGGGATGCACATTAGTTTATAACATATTTCGGTTTCACTTAAAACCCGTTATATTGATAGTTATGATCGAGCAAAAGTGGTTAATTAGTCATGTTACTTATATAAAGTATAGTTTTAGATTTTATTTATTTATTTATTAATTGTGGAATAAAATTTTAGTTATAAAAGTTTTATTCAAAATCTGAAAATAAGAAAAGGTTGGCCGAGTTGTGGGCTACTTATCGGGCCGAGTCAACTAAATTATTTTATGGACCGGGCCATATTAATTTTAATTGGACTGAATAAAAGTTGTGGACTTTGTATAGTATTTATTTTGGTTTAGATCCAATAAATTGTTAATGAACTACTATTTGATAATTAAATAGGATTAATTATTATTTAGATTATTTACATCTTATTTATTAATAATTAATTACGATTAATTAATTAATAATTATGATACTTAATTAATTTAGTCAATCTAAATTAATTCGAAACGAGACATGAACATTTTCTCAGGATATCAAATTATGAGAATATCACAAAAATTTCTGATTCTCATATCGGATTTAATTGTCTCAATTACATTAATTGCAAGAAAGCAATTAATTATTTATCGAATTAGTAAATATTTACTTCCCTTGAACGAAGTTTCAAGAACCTAAAGTTTCGTTTTGGATTTAGTAGAACGAATATTAAACCTTAGACCCTACAAATTGGATTGATCATTTCGTCTTGAGTCAATAAACGTTATCAACAAACGACTCTAAATGTGAAACGTTACTTGAAGGTTTATCAAGAGAGTGACAACCAAGAAACCAGAAGGAGTATAAAGTTTGCTATCTAGCACGGGATTTCAGGTGGGTTTACTTTTGCTGTAATAAAGCATGTTTAAAGAAAATGTGAAATGATTGTCATGCATAAAATTCTTTGTGTTTTATGTGTGATTCCTATCTGTGTTAAGCCATGTTTACGAACTGGTCAACTTGTGATTAACGATCGAATCTTGAGCCATGTGTTGGTCAAGGTTAGTGTACACATGGGGAGTGTGATCGTGAGTTATTACGGACCGGTCCACATAGGACTGTGTGTCAGTATTGACCGATCCGGTGGCACCCATTGGTCAACGTCTGGGGGAGTGGAACCATTGCTCACCAGGGTTGTTACCATTTTTAACGTCTGGGGAAGCAGAAACTTTGCTCACAGCGTTGATATTATTGATTATGTCTGGGGGAGCGGAAACATTGCTCACCAGCATCGGTTACAGATATGGATGAGACACATGGAAAAGAGAGTGGCCGCTCCAACTTTTGGTAAAATCAAATGAATATTTAGTATACGCAGGTTATTTCAAGATACTTGTGTTATACTGTGATGATGCATGATTAATAACTATTCATTTTTGGCATCACCCACAGAGTACATCAAGTACTCAGCCCTGCTTGTATTTCCAAACACTTGCAGGTTGAGCGATAGGGTGGTGGCGGTGGTGCTGAGTGAAGATTTCTTATATGATAAGTATTCAGAGATAATACATATCTTCATATATGTGTTAAGTTTTCACTATTCCGATGCATTTCTTTGTCCTTTGTTGATTTTGGCTATCTGGTTTGTCTTCCAAAAATCAGAACCCTCGAATCGTACCTCAGTATTTTATTCCAGTTTTTTATCATTTCGAACATTTGATGAATGTCATTACTCCTTTGTAAGATTGAGCTTTTGAGTTATAAAGTTTCCTTCAAATATATGACAATACACATTTGTTCAGTATTACTCCTCAGTTACCATTGTTGTTCCCGTTATTTCCATTTCTTTTCTGGTTCTTTCATCAAATCACAGTCACGCTCCGATTGATCTGTCCTTTGGAAAATGGGGCTGTGACATCACCTATCTTGGCGTGCAATGTATATATCTCATAATCCTTTTCTTTGATTAGATTATTTAAATCATTTTCTTGATCTATGAAATTTAGGCTGGCAGTTTTCATATTCTCTATCAATTTACATAATCTATCATTTTCTTTGACCATCTTTTGAAACATCTTTTCCAGCCTACTATAGTCTTTTGGAATTTTCTTGAATTCTTCCCAAGAGACCAGGTTGGGTTTCTCATAATTACCAAAGTCATAAATAGGAGGATTAGAATTTAATAATAGGCATGAGCTTACCTTGGTTAGATCAAGGCCGTTGTCAACTCCTATATGACATTCATCTCAATCATGCTCTTGTTCAATGGCAATAAAGGCTTCATCATTTTAAGATGAGATGACAGAAAAGTGACTTGAGGTTGATTGATCCTCAACAAGCATGGATTTTCTTTGTTCTTTGAACTTGCGATCTCTCTTCGCACGAAGCTCTCCTCGTTCACTCTTGGTGAGCTCAGGGCAATATGTCTTGAAATGACCTTAGATCTCCCTTTGTTGTAGTTACGATAAAAATTCTTGTATTTGTTGGCTCAGGTCTCAAGATTTTCAAAGCGTGTGGCCATCATCATGTAACCTTTGAGCAGTTTATCTTTCGAGAAAGAACCGTTATCTGAGCTAGCTTGCTCTTTTTCTACATGGTTTGCTTTGAAGGAAACCTCATTTTCCTTCTTTCATGCATCAATAGATTTACTAGAAGACGTGTTAGAAGATCCATGAATACGAATAATTTCGTAGTCATTTTCTGTTAAGATATTGAAAGGCTTTTCGATAGTGCGCTTATTGGAGTCCGAACGCATCAGATGCATGGCAACATAAATCTGCTAGTTTCCTGGTAGAGATCGGATGACCTTGAGATTCATATCTCTTTGCGTATATTTTGTCTTGTTGATTGCAAATATCTCAAGCATCAAACTTGTTGCATGCTATGGATATTTTGTTCTCAAGCATCTGTTCAGATCCAAGGCTCATAGTACGTGGAGTGTCTCAAATTTCTTTAGTTATACCCAAGTTCTTAATATTTGCAAGATGGACTCCATTGATTGTGTTGGAGATGAGTCATTTGGCAAAGTTATGCAATTCCACTTCTTTTCGTTCCTCAACAAAGTAGTCTCTAAGGATTTTTGAGAACCTTGGTGTAGGTAACTTCTCCGGACTAGTTCCTTTGACATTAGGTTGAACAAAATAAATGGGTGTAGGTCTATTTTCAATGACATCCCACATGAGGATGTGATGAGCTTGGAGACACATACGAATTCTAAAGTTCCAATCATCATAACCTTGGATTGAGAAGTACTAACAAACCTTTCCATGATGAGCAAATGGTTATCGAATCATATGCAATGAATGAAAAATATTTTCTAAATCTATTCATAATGACCACAAAGGTGTTAACCTAGTGAAGTAGATACAGGGGTCAAATGAACTACTACTGTGATACCACTTGTTGGTCTTAGAAGAGCTAGATTGGTGTATAGAGGGGGTGGGGTGGGGGTAGGGGATACACCAATTGCCAACTTTTAGAGTTTACTTGAAATTTAATGAATAAGCGTTAAACTATCTTGATAATCAAGGTTGTTTGAATAACAATGTTGATTTCTTCTTGTAAGAAAAGGATTTACCAAGTTCAAATAATATCTCAAATGTGAATGTAATCTGATAAGTTCAACTACAAATCGTTAAAATAATGTTGATCATGTGTGGAATATGGTGGTTATAAATGATTAGCTCTTATGTTGAAAAAGCTTTGTAGTTAGTCCAAGTTGTATTACGTAAGATTGATTAATAATAATGAACATTTAAGAATGATAATCGAATGGAAGATAATAAGAACATTAAAGAGCACAAAGGATTTTTACGTGGTTCGGGAAGCCCCCTACATCCACGTCCAGTCTATGTTGATTGGAAATCCGCTACTTTGGATTCTCGCTTATTTATACTCATTCAGTATGAGCCACAAATTCCAAGTCAAAACTAGACGAGGAATTTGTGTACTAGATTTGTATTGTTACGAAAGATCTATACTAAAAAATTGGAAATGTTCTAATGTGTGAACTGATTTCCAGAATACATAATCTTCAAATGCACGACACTTGGGAATCTCTAAGTATTTCGAGCGCTGGTTTCAACCGTTGAGAATGAGCTTTGTAATAGAGTAAGAAGATTTTTTCTCCCATGAAGAGCAGGTTTGGTGTATGGGGGATTTGACACCAAACTTCAACTTTTTCTTGGTTGTCTTGAATAAGAAGATCGAGATTTCGGCTCCTTAACTTACCAGGTAAGATCACTTGGATAGTAGGCCAACTTCTCTTTCTGAGAGAGAGGTTGATTTATTCAAACATAGTCTTGATATCAAAATGAGTGATCTGTTCTTAAGTGGATCAATTGGCTGCTTAATGGAGTAGGTCAACTGATCCGTTGTGAGATAGATCATGTACAGAAGCGATGAATTGTTGGTTGTTCTTATATTTAAAAAAATATTTAGTTTTAGTAGCCAAGGGTTCTTTAGACATGTTGGTCACGAAAGAGCTCTATTGTTTAAGGGGGGTAGGGGGGAGGAATACACCAATTCAAAACTTATTTTAGTTTTCTTGATTTCTTTTACAAAAAAGTGCTTAAACACAATTAGGAGTAAGATATCTCATGTAGTAAGCTTCAAATATTACATTGTTTAAGTTAAACTTAAACAATGTTCTGTGCGGAAGTTGGTGGATAATAGCTCTTTAATGAAAATTGTTTTGTTTACTCAAAGTAAGATTAACAAGTTGTTTAAAAGATTATTATGTGCAAGAGTGAAAAAACCGAAACAATAAATTTGAATATAAGAACACAACGATTTAACGTGGTTCGGGATAAATCCTTACGTCCACGGTCCAAATCCAAACCAGATCGGAAATCCGCTAACTCGCTTGTTTATACTCGTGGACTACGAGCCACAAAGAACAATCAAAACTATATTCATTCTTCGTGCATGAATTTAGGGTTATGACCCGTTTACAACTTACAAATACTTATTCGAAGAATGAAAGCTACACTCTAAGAAGATGACTGATTACTTGATCACACATGATCGTTTTGAGTTTGGTTTGGAATATTTCCAGAAAATATAACGTCAAGCTAGAAGGTAAGAACTTAGAGAAATCTAGATGTTAAGAAGTGATTTGTACGTTTAAAGGCTTTAAGAAATTTGAGCAGAGTTTGAACATTGTAAATGACATGATCTCTCGTACTCTTTCTGGAGAAGAAATGTGGTATTTATAGCACCAATCCCGGAACTAGCCGTTTGCAGGATGAAGTGTAATTTCCATCGCATTAAATGCAACATTTAATGCGCGGTAAGGTGATGGTACGCGCGCCGTCTGCCGTATGCCATACGCTTTAATTGATATTCTTATACTTCATTCTTCAAAATATCCTCTCTGTTGATGTGACTAATCAATGTAAGCTTGTCAATGGGTGGGTAAAATTCTGACCGAAACCGTTAAATTAGTTACGGTCCTAGAACCGAAACCGGACCGTTAATTAAAATATTAATGGTTCCGATTCGGGAGAATACCCATGGGTATTATTGGGTATGGATCACCCATGGGTCTTGCTAAGTTTTATTTATATAATTATTTTAGTCACCAATTCGTTAAAACGAATCCGGATTCTAAATATATTAATTAAATATAAAATATTTAATAATGAAACTTCACTCTTAATTTATTAACCATTATTAAAAAGTCACTTAAATACCATAATTATTTTGCGACTTATATGTGTTTATTGTTTGGGTACTGTTTAGTCTCATTTTGTTCGTCTAAACTTAGGTTTTTCGTAGTTCTATTCGTATTATTTTCCCTCGTTCCGTGATGTTTTGGCCCGAATTATGTTTCATTTTATGTTTCAGGATTATTGGCCTAAACGAGCGTTAAAGTCGGAAAAGGAACGAAGAAGAACCGAAAAACGAGAAGAAAATGAAGACAAGCACCGAAGCACAAGTCAGCGGTCGCGTGAAGCCCAGCGGCCGCTGACTAGGACATGCGCGCCAGCGCCGTGCTAGCCTCAGCGCCCGAGTCAGCGGCCGCTGACCTCACTAAGCGGCCGTTGACCCCGCAATTCTCGCGCGGGCCGTTGCAACCAACTCTCGTGCCACTCGGAACA
This sequence comes from Leonotis leonurus, assembly GCA_026898415.1. NCBI lineage: Eukaryota > Viridiplantae > Streptophyta > Magnoliopsida > Lamiales > Lamiaceae > Leonotis > Leonotis leonurus. The sequence goes on from JAPKLX010000142.1 coordinate 707,231, forward strand.
AACCTAGTCAGCGCCCGGTGACTTCCAGGGACCGCTGACTTGCCTCTCGCTATATAAAGACACGTCGCGCCATTCATTCGACAGCTCTCAACTTTTCATACTTCGTCCCGACTTACTTCAGCACGAATTCCTAGATTAGATTTTCAGTATATTTCCAGTACTTTTAGTTCGTCTCGATCCCGCATTCAAGGGTCGAGACTTAGCATTCTAAATAGGATTTTTCATTCCGTTCTTCGTTTTGGAGTTAGCCGATTACAACATTCGAACATCGTATTTCCAGATTTTCATTGTCGTTTCCAGATTACTTCAAGTATTAATTCAAGTTTGTTTCTTTCCCTTTACTTCTTGCTTTCGTTTATTTATTGTTATCGTTTGTTTCGTTATATGCTCTCAAGTTCTTTCATAGCTCTTGATTTTCAGATTTCTTTGCATTCTTCTTTCGTCTTTAAACTTCAAGTTCTTTACTTTCTTAGATTAGATTTAAATCTCGAACTTCAAGTTCTTGCCTTTCTTAGATTAGATTTAAATCTCGTTCTTAGTTTAGACTTTAATTGCTTTCTTATTTACTTTCTTCGCCTAGCTATAGAAATCCAAATCAAACTCTTTTAATTGCTTTCCGTTTTCCGAACAAAGAATAAAATCGCCCTGCTAAGCCTTCCTTGAGAATACGACTAGGGTCAGCTTATTAATCTATAACGAACTCGTTTTAAATTGCGAATGACTTAATATAATTGGAAGTATATCGGCTGGAAATATTCCTCGTGCCCGATACTGAGTCCTTTTATCGGACAGTGGGTCTGGTCTAAACAATGCCACGTACTGACAGTTAAAAATAAGTTGAAACAAGTACATTTATTTTTGAATTAGGACGTATAGAGTTTTCGTCTACGATCAATGATGTAACACGAGATATTATAAAATATCATTTTTTTGAGATATTTTTTAAAAAAAAATGAAAAAAATTGAAAAAAAATGATCGAGCCGGATTGGCTAGAACTGGAACCGTACCTTACGGGTCGGGTCGAGTCTGGACCGACTGTGAGCTGGTTTGTACGGGTCTAGAACCGGAACTTGAACCAGAACCGGAACCATAACTTTAAAATGAGCGGGTTTTGACCGGTTCCAGATCCAGTTTGGGTAAAACCCTCCCATTGACAAGCCTAAATCAATGGATGATAGACTTATGAAAAATTTAAGTATATCGACAGTCCACCATAATTATCGTATGACTCAGCTAGCTGCAGGTAGATTAGCAGCTTAATTCAAATGAGCTGGTGATCAATCTGCTTTTCAAGAGTTCACCTGTTTGAGACCATGTTGATAATCTAAAGGTTCTTCTTAATTTATGAGTCAAACTCTATAAGAAGCAACTCATTTACTATAGGAAATGTTGTTTGAGATCGACCTGTTCTTTACAAACTATTGAGTTGTCCTATCTACAGCTAGATAACCAATCATCCTATAAGTTAGTTTTAAAATCAAACTTCCTTTTACAACATCGATTTGTACAAAATTTAAACTAAAAAAAGAACTAAGTCTAAAACTATAACACGTGGTCTAAACAAGGAATCATAACAAATGCTAATTAGGGACAAATCGTTATAATTGATATGCTCCTTTACACATTTAGTGAGCTGTCAAAAATAAACTTAAACTTGTTTTCTATGTAATCAATATATCCAAGTTAGCTCATAAACATAACACATGTCATTTTAAACTTGACCTACTCTTTTACAAATCGAGCTCCCTCTAACAGATGATATTGATAACTTAGTTTTAAAGAACTTATAATAAAATCTAAGTCATAGTTCTATAAAAACAATCAAAACTTAATAAATTCGTTAGGTTCCCAACAAGACATATTGATTGACAAACAAGTACACATATCGTTGCTCTTAATATACAACTCGTTGGTGAAATAATTACAGGTCAATGCAATAATTAAATACATATTGTAAAGAACAAAAGAAATTTAACGTGGTTCAGAAAACCCCCTACTTCCATGGTCGATCAAAACTAGATCGATGAATCTTTAAACCTTTTTTCATCTCTTATTTTTACTTGTCGAGTATGATGTATCTCTCTCTCTCTCTGTTATTTATTCTCATATCATTCCCAAAGATTAGCTAGGAATGAAATGATCTGCCGTATGCTTTAATTGATATTCTTATACTTCATTCCTTAAAATATCATCTCTGTTGATCTGACTAACAATGGATGGTTGACTTATGACAAATTTAGGTATGTCGACAGTCCACCATAATTAATGTATGACTTGGTTAGTTGCATGTAGATTAGCAGCTTGATTCAAATGAGCTGGTGATCAATATGCTTTTCAAGAGTTAACCTGTTTGAGACCAGGTTGATACTCTAAAGCTTCTTCTCGATTTATGAGTTAAACTCCATAGGAAGAAACTAATTTACTATAGGAAATGTTGTTTGAGATCGACCTGTTCTTTACAAACTATCGAGTTTTCCAATCTACAGCTAGATAACCGGTCATCCTATAAGATAGTTTGAAAACTCAAACTTCCTTTGACAACATCGATCTTTACAAAATCAAAAATTAGAAAAAGAACCAAGTCTAAAACCATAACAAGTGGTCTAAACAAGGAATCACAACTAGGTGCTAATTAGGGACAGATCGTTATAATCGATCTGCTCCTTTACACATTTAGCGAGCTGTGAAAAATAAATATAAACTTTTTTTCTAAGTAATCAATATGTCCAAGTTAGTTCATAAAAATATTATAGGTCGTTTTAAGCTTGACTTGGTCTTTTGCAAATTGAGCTCCTTATAACAGATGATATTGATAACTTGGTTTAAAGAACTTATAATAAAATTTAAGTATTAGTTCTATAAAAATCATCAAAACATAATAAATTCACGGGGTTCCCAACAAGACATATTGATTGACAAACAAGTACACATATCGTTGCTCTTAATAGACAGCTCGCTGGTGAAATAATTACATGTCAATGCAGTAAATAAATACATATTGTAAAGAACAAAAGAAATTTAACGTGGTTCGGAAAACCCCCTACTTCCATGATCGATCAAAATTAGATCGATAAATCTATAAACCTTTGTTCATATCTTATTTATACTTGTTGAGTATGATGTATCTCTCTCTCTTTGTTATTTATTCTCATATCATTTTCAAAGATTAGCTAGGAATGGAATGATCAGCTGTATGCTTTAATTGATATTCTTATACTTCATTCCTTAAAATATCTTCTCTGTTGATGTGACTAATCAACGGATGGTTGACTTATGATAAATTTAGGTATGTTGGCAGTCCACCATAATTATCGTATGACTCAGCTAGCTGCAGGTAGATTAGTAGTTTGATTCAAATGAGTTGGTGATTAATCTGCTTTTCAAGAGTTAACCTGTTTGAGACCAGGTTGATACTCTAAAGCTTATTCTCGATTTATGAGTCAAACTCTATAGGAAACAACTCATTTACTATAGGAAAGGTTGTTTGAGATCTACCTGTTCTTTACAAACTATCGAGTTGTCCTATCTACAGCTAGATAATCGGTCATCCTATAAGTTAGATTGAAAATTTAAACTTCCTTTTACAACATCGATCTGTACAAAATCTAAACTCATAAAAAGAACTAAATTTAAACCTATAACAAGTGGTCTAAACAAGGAATCATAGCTAGTTGCTAATTAGGGATTGTTGAGAACCCTCACAAAATTTTGTTTTGATGATGTTCTTTCGAAACACACTTAGATTTATTTGTTTGTCTTTCTTGTTAGAACAACCTGCTCAAAATGTAACAGGTAGATCACTTTATTTATAAAGTGAACCTGATAAGGAGCAAGCCTGTATTCTTATTTAGACCAGGGTAACTGATGACTATAATGTAAAGGACTCAAAATACTAAGTATTATGTCCTATAGGAAGTCATATGTTATGGGTTGAAGCAAGCTCCAAGAGCTTGGTACGAGACACTGTCAACCTTTCTACTGGAATCAGGCTTTCGACGAGGCTCAGATGACAAGACGCTTTTCATCATCAAAGTCAAGGAGCATATCCTTTTAGTGCAAATCTACGTTGATGATATTATTTTTGGATCACAATCTAGTTATCTGTGTGATAAGTTCATTGATCTGATGAAAAACAAATATCAAATGTCCATGATGGGCGAAATGAATTTCTTTCTAGGTTTGCAGGTTAAGAAGCTACCTGATGATATATTCGTAAACCAAGCGAAGTACATACATGATTTGATCAAAAAGTTTGGAGTCAAAGACAACAAACCTGTCAAGATACCAATGCAGACCAATGGGAAGATTGATCCAGATCCAGAGGGCAAACCAACGAATATAACTCAATAAAGGGGTATCATAGACTCACTTTTATATCTAACCTGACATTACTTTTGCAGTTGGAGTTTGTGCAAGATACCAAGCCAACCTCAAGGATCATATAGAAGCTGCTAAGAAGATACTACACTATCTCAAAGGAACAAGTCACATAGGTTTATGGTATCCATGTGATGATAATTTTGAGTTAATAGGTTATTCTGACTCAGAGTATGTAGCATGTAAGCTAGATAGGAAGTCCACTTCTGGAACTTGTCAGTTTCTTGGAAACAAGCTGATGTCGTGGTTCTCAAAGAATTAAGCCTTCGTGGCTACATCAACAACTGAAGCTAAGTATATGGCCGTTGGAAGCTGTTGTGCCCAGATACTTTGGCTCAAGCAGCAGCTAATGGATTATGAGATTTATGTGAAAGAAATACCAATATTTTGTGACCGCTCGAGTGCTTTTGCAATTACACAGAATCTAGTCTTACATACAAGGTGTAAACATGTGGATGTAAGACATCACTTTATAAGAGACCATGTGGAAAGAGAGCATGTGCAAATAGAAATGATCCACACAGAAGTACAACGAGCTGACATTTTAACTAAGGTATTACTAGAGGAAAGGTTCAAGATGCTATGTGGAAAGCTAGGATTGGTAAGTTTGGATGAAAGAAGCAGATCGATAGAACATCACTAACCCAGATCACAAGAAGATCACTGATGCAGATCATCTCATTAGTCTCAGATTGACAGAAAGTAGCTTACTAGAAATAAAGAAGTACAAATCACTTCGAAGTACCAGATCACTTGCAGAACAGATTACCTGTCAAGATAGCAGATCACTAAGAAGGAACAAATTAGTCATGCCCCGTGGAAATTAATTTTTCATAAACATTCCTTAATTAAGGGGGAACTCAGAAATTTGTATCGATTTATGATTATTTACCGCCTTAATCTCATGTTATACGCTATCTTCTGACAGATTTCGTAAATCTTACATAATTTGCAATGATTTTTACAGGCATTGGTAAATGTAATCGAGGTGAATAATTACCTAATATAGCGAATAGAAGTTGTAGAGGCAAAGGACAAATTGCACGCTCCCATATCTAACCCTTGATATAGGTGAAGTGTAGCAAACGCGCTCCCAAGGTGGGAAATCTATGAAGTCAAAGCGGGAAATGAAAAAGGAAAGACTCAATCTCAACCCTTAACTTTTTTACTTTTAATTTGAACCGTTTATGCTTTATTTATATATATATGTGCAATTCATTATTAACTATTCATCTTCGTTCTTATTTCACCGAAGTAATTAAGATTTTTCAGTCTTCGTATTCTCTATAACTCTTCCAAAACTCTTTTAATCTTTTAAATTTTTTTGAAAATGGCACAATTAGTCATGAAATTTCCTGAACATGTCGCTGAAGTTCAAAAGTTCATTTCTCCCGAACCTTTCGTAAAATTTTCTACTCACGGCTTTCAAAAATTTAAGGAGATTTATGCCATCATCAAGCGATGCAAAGGTTTTACTGATTTATATTATATGTATATTGTTGGGAACCCCATAACATATTCTAAGTTTTGATGATGCTTTCTCAAAACACACTTGGTATAATACATGTTCTGTACTTTTGTTTCTGGTTTCAGCATAACAGATAGTCGAAACTGGCTCAAACAGAAGGATAGAAGCTGTCTCGGACAGATACTAAAACCAGCCAGTCTCAAGCAGAAGGCTGGAGCAGAAGGCATAGTCTTAAGACAGAATGCTAAACCAGCAAGTTTTAAGACAGAAAGCTAAACCAGCAAGTCTTAAGACAGAATGCT
>JAPKLX010000142.1:713388-746402 GCA_026898415.1 Leonotis leonurus
CCCCCCCCCCCATACACCAAACCTTGCTCTTTCGGGACCAACATATATGTTTAAGCATGCTATGTGTTTATATCAGTTTCTGGAATTGTTTTATGAATTTCTTCGCATATTCTGTGATTCATGCCATAATTTTTGATAATTTTGACTTATCTATTGTGAATCTTATCATGTATCACGTATATGTTGATATTGGTTTATCTGTTTTTAATGCGTTTATAGAGTGAGATTTTGATTGGAGATATGCAGAATTCTGGAAATATGTTATATGATGTTCATCATGTTCTTGCTTAGAAATGGTTAAAGTTGACATGTTTTGCTTTTTACTTCGATAATTATATGTTATTAACTTGTAAATCCTTGTTTAGGGTTCCATAACATTGTTACATCTCACCCAGAAATGTATTTGCCAAAACAAGTGTCTACTTTCTCTCTGACTTGGGAAGATGAGAAGTCAGGAAATGAGGCAAGCATTCTAATGCCTGTAGGAGATAAGGCCAGCAAGATGACATATGATGTTATGAAGATGACCTCACAAGCATACCTGTTAACATATGAGGTAATGGACCTATCTGAGATCACCATGGCGCAACTGCAAGATTCAGTGGAAGAGATGATGGTCATCTCGATGAAATACACAGGAAGGATGTTTCACAAATCACTTTTTGCTCCTGGATTTAAGTTATTATTCGACTTTGTGCAAAGAGTTTTTATGATGGACAGTGGGTCCTACGACCAGGTCACTTTGACTAAGATGAGGATTTTGCCTGCTGTTGTACTTAATCTGAAAGTCAAGTGGGGAATTCTTTGTTGTTGGCAATATCCCTTTGTGACTAGTCAAACTTTGTTTCTCACGACTTTTCCTGTTTCATCCCACTTATTTTTTAATATCCATTTTACTCCAATGACTCCTTGATGTGTGGGTCTATCAACCAAGTACCACACTTGATTTTTCTTGAATTCGTTTAGCTCCTCTTGCATGACATTGGTTCAATCTGCATCTTGCAAGGCTTCATTAACATCCCTAAGTTCATCGTGAGATAGATAGCAGCTGAGCAGTGCAATTTCTCCATGCATTATTCATGTCTTTACTCTATCACCTGGGTTCCCAACAATGAGTTATGTTGGATGACTATCTATCCATTTTCTTCGCTTCTTCATTTCTTCTTCTGATACTTTGATTTCTAGTTCATCAGGTGGATTTTCAAATTCTGGATGATCTGTAACAGGAACATCAAATAGATTATAAGTATTTAAATCAATATTTGACATTTCGATGCTCATATCTGGAACAGATGGTTGATGATCTAGTGTGGAGACAAATTGAGGGTTATGTTGTTCATCAACAGGTGGTTGCTAACATTCAACATGTGAAGTTCCCCTTTCATCTATTCCCCCTTGGTGTGACATTTCTACAGTAGGTTGATTGTTGATTTCTTCTTCTTTTTATTCTTCTTCTTCTTCTTCTTCTTCTTCTTCTTCTTCTTTACATGGACTCCGTAGAAGTATGTCTTCAATTAGTCTATCTGTGGAGTTCCTTAATGTTGTAGAGGTCTGTTCATTCTTTGAAGAAGTGCTATCTGTTCCTGAAACCTCAAAAATAGTTTCATCAAAAACAACATGTGGTGTTACTTCCACAACAAGGGTTCTTTTATTAAAAACCCGATAGACTTTGCTGATATCAGAATATCCTAAAAATATTCCTTGATCAGCTTTACTATCAAATTTTTTTAATTGAGTTTTCTCATTGTTGTGAATGTAACATTTGCATCCAAAGGAGCGAAAATAAGTGATTCGAGACTTCCTGTTATTCCATAGCTCGTATGGAGTTTTTCCATGGCGTAATGTGATAACAGATCGATTTTGTGTATAGCAGGTCGTGTTGATTGCTTCCGCCCAAAATTTCTTGGAGAGGTTGATTTCGTTGAGCATTGTTCAGGCTGCTTCCTTGAGCGATCTGTTACGCCTTTCAACAATTCAATTTTGTTGTGGAGTACGAGCTGCTGAGGTTTGATATTGGATCCCCATCTTCGAGCAGTAGGCTTCGATTATGTGATTGATAAATTCTGTTCCCTTTTGATTTGATAATATGTTGAGCAAGTCAGGTAGTTTCTCCAATGTCTCCTTTTTCATTTACACTTAATGGAGATACAGGTCCAAAAAGGTCAAGGTGGAAAAGTTCCAATATTGTTGATGTTGAGTGAGCTGCTTTTGTTGAAAATGAAGCTCTTGTTTGTTTTCCGGTTTGGTAAGCTTCACACATGTGGTCTTTGTCGTATACTTAAACAGATAGACCCTCGACCAAGTTTTCTTTCACCAGCTTGTTGATGGACTTGAAGTTTAAGTGACTTAATCTTTTATGCCATAACCAGCTGGTCTCAGCAATTGACTTTGTTACCAGGCAAGTTTCAATTTGTTCATCCCGTTGCACGATGTATAACATGTCTTGTAAAATTCCAGTAAGAAGTATTTCTTCTCCTTCCAAATTCTTGACTAAACACTTGTTAGCTGTAAACTCAACTCTCTTATTATTAGCATATAATTGACTAATAGAGAATAGATTATGATTTAAACCCTCAACATATGATACATTACGAATGGTAGTGTTATCAACTTGAAGATCATTGTAACCTTTTGTGTATCCTTTAGAATCTCCTACAAAGGCAACAGTTGATCTAATGCTTTCTCTATAGTTGATTAATAAATCTTTGTTGCATGTCATATGTCTGGAGCATCCGCTATCAAGTATCCACACTGCGCCCCGAGCTGTGCGCATTCTTCTCATCGATCTCATATCCTGCAATAAAAATTTACTTAGCTACCCTACTGATAGAGGGTGCTTTGTCAGTAGACAAAGTTCTTTTTGGAACCCAAATTTGTCTAATAATAGAAACATTCTGTAATGGCCAGATCTGTTTGCCGCTGAAGTCAATATAGACTATTTATTTCCTTCTTGCAGGTTGTTGAGTTGTAGCATGTTTCCTTGGAGCAGGTGGTTTGATTGACTGATGTTTAGCATAAGTAGGTGGTTGATATCCTTGTTTGTGTGGAGGGGCAGATCGATGGGGATGTGTTTGTTCTTGAAGGTGACAAGCATATGGTTTTTGTTGTTGATATCCAACTCCATGTGTTGTGTACCTCTTTTGAGACTGGAGTTGTGGTTGTTGCTTGGAATGTTGTTTTATCTAGATGACTTGTGGATGTCTAGTATTTTAGTTGTTGAGATTTACCATCTTATCTTTGCCCTTTTCCTTGACAAATGTTCTTGATGGGGGACCTTTATCCACTCCATCAAAACCAAGGTCAGTACGATCTGCTGCTCATCTTTGCATATCGTTGATCATTTGCGCTTAAGTCATCAACCTTTCATTGAGCAGAACCTTCCCGATCGATTAGATCAGAAATTTTGGCATTTAGAGTGTAAACCTCTTCACACTTGCTTTTGAGTTGTTTCAACAGCGCGTTCTCTCTGTTGTTGAACGAGCTGCTAATGTCCTTCATTTCTTGAATGGTGATTGCCATTATTCCATTCTCCTTTATTGAATGTTTGAACATTTTGTTTAATCTAGCGTGATCCTCCATGAGCTTTGTGAAGTCGTCCATTGACAAATCGTCTTTTTCTTCACAAGAATCATAAACAGGTGGATTAGAGGAAATGAAATCTTGACAATTTACCTGTGGATTGTCGAGTCCGTTGTCATGTCCCATGAAACATTCGTCCCATTCATCTTCTTCATCAATGGCAATGAAAGCTTCATCATTCTTTGACGATCTGTCTGACATATGGTTTGGAGATGATTGCTCTTCTGCTATCATAGCTCTTCTTTGTTCTTTGAGCTTTTTATCTCTTTTTGCTCGAAGTTAATCTCTCTCTGCTTTTGATATGTCGGGACAGTCAGTCTTGAAATTTCCCTTCTTGCCACACTTAAAACAAGAATATTAAGAGAGGTCAGCTTTAACATATGAGGTGGATTTTACCTCATTTTTTTCGTTCAGGTTGATCACCAGATCGATCATTTCCCTTGAAGTTTCTGTTGTTGTTCTCGTTTAGAGTCTCTTGTATTTGTTTGCTCTCACTTCCATTCTTTGAAATCTTTTAGCCATGAGAGAGTATTCCTCGAAGTAGTTTTTCGTAGGATAGTTCTCATCATCTAAGCTAGATGACTCCTTTACAACAACAGCTAGAGCTGGCTTTGGAACTTCCTTGTCTTTAGCCTTTGCTTTAAAAGCTGTTTCTTTATCTTTGTTACCTATAGTAGATGACTTACCAGGAGCAGAATTATATGGTCCATGAATAAGATTTATTTCGTACTCATTTCCAGTTTGTAAATCAAAAAGTGAATCTGTGGTTAAAGAATTGAACTCTGGCATCATGGGATGCATGACTGAGTAGATTTCCCAACTAGCGGGTAGAGCACAGATGACTTTCAAATTTTTCTCTCACTGAGAATATTTGTTCTTGTCAATCATAGCGATCTCAATGAGAACTTCCGTGAACCTGTTCTTCATTTGAGCGATGGTCTCTCCCGACTTCATTTAAATTTGTTGCACGCGATAGATAGCTTGTTTTCTTGAATTATGCCCGATCCAAGACTAATTTTCTTTAGCACATCCCACATCTCTTTAGCTTTTTGAAGATGTCTAATTTTGGCTAAGTAAATGCCTTGAACTGTGCATGAGATTAGTCATTTGGCATAGTCGTCAAGTCCAACTTCTTTTCTCTCTTCTGCAGTGTATTCATCAATATTTTTCTCCTTTTCAACTATGATCAAGGATGGAGTAGGTCCAGTTCCATCTTTGATTTATGGGCTTCCTTTATTCATGATTTTAATAGGTCCATCTGTGATGACCTTCCACATCTTGATATGTTGAGCTCTTAGGCACATTTCAATTCTGAAACTCCAGTCATCATAACCAGCTATGGAAAAATCTTTGCAAGAGCGAACCATCTGTCCTTCCATGACTAAAGTAGATGATTAGTTTAATGCAAGTGCGTTATCCTATGAAAACGTTTTCTAGGATCTATCCAAGATGACCACACAGAGATTGACTCTTGTGAAACATAATTAATGGCCAAAATGGACCACTGCTCTGATAGCACTTGTTGGTCCCGAAAGAGCAAGATTGGTGTATTGGGGGGGAAATACACCAATTCAAACTTTTAGGGTTTTGTCGTTTATGATTAAGTTATAAGGCTTAAGCACACTTAATATTTAAGATAGTTTGGGTAGCAAGTAAAACTCTTCTTGTTAGAAAAAGTTAATCTTGCTCAAGTATAACCTTATGTAGTGAAAAACAAAGATTTAAGAGTAAATTTATGAGTTAAACTTAATTTATGTTGTGTGCGGAATTCGGTGGTTAATGTTCTTGTTAATGAAAACGTTTTCTTTACTCCAAAATATTAAACCAACAGTTTTAAATGAAGAGTATGAAGAAGATGATGGATGAAGTAAATAAGAAATAAAAGAACGCAAGTAGTAAACCTACGTCCACGGCTCGATCAAGAACTTGAACGATAATCCACTAAACTTTATCCTTTCTTTTTACTCGTTGAGTACGAGCCATAAATTGTACTCTTAAGGAGATGATGAATGCCCTGTTGATTAGTTCGGATTACCCCAGAACATGTGGGGGGAAGCTGTCTTGACGGCAAATTATATTTTGAATAAGATTCCACATAAAGGTAAGGATGTAACTGTAATATCCCGCTAATTTCTAAATTATACTTTTAAGTGTTCTAACTATTAAGGGACCTAGGTATGATGAAATCAGAATTTTAGGAAAAACCTAGAGCCTGTTAGGACCTACTATGTTAATTTGGCAGACATGGGAAAGCTTTTTAAAAGGTTTATTTAAAAAGAATGAACTTTTCATGCATAAGTCGAAAGTACATACATATTATACTCCTTGCGTAGAGTTTTTCAAAAGAAAATTTTTGGCACTAGGTTTACCCAAAAAGGAGTCCGTATGCAACCGCTACGAATTTTTAAAGTTTAAGCACGTCGTTAAAAAAAATAGTTTTTCCATGCATGACCGAAACTATATCAATATTATAGTCATTGTGTAGAGTATGAAGAAAGGGAGATGTTGACGTTAGGTTTGCACGAAAAGGAAGTCGTGTGCAGAAGTTACGACGTTTTAAGATTAAAGCATTAATAATAATATAATATAATAAAAAATATTAAAATAACCAAATTTTTGGCTATAAATATGTGAGGGGAGACTACTGAGCTATTTGCTCAATTCAATTTCAGTAGAAGCATTTCCTCACCTCTTCTGCTTCTCCTCTCTCTTCTTCTCCTCTTATTTTCTTCTTCTTTCTGCCATTTTCGAGTATCGAGGTTCTGCGAGTTTGAGAATCGAGGATCGGTTCACGTTAAGGTATGTTAGGGTAAGGTCGAAGGTAGGTATAGAGCTTGACAAAGGTGGCTCAGCTGCCGTCGAGTCACCACCGCCATCCCTCTGATACCATCATTTTCTTTGTACATTTGGTCAATAGAACGACTAAGGTCCCTTAAGGTTTTGAGTTTTTGACCATAAGATCCGTTACTCTGTCGGATTAAATTTTAGATTTGGATCCCGGTTAAGATCATCATATCATGATTTATTGCATTATTTTCATGTTTTTCTAAAGGGAAAATATTCATGGTCAATCATTTTTCAATAAAATTTATAGTGCATGTAGAGAAAAAAAAATATAGGATTTTCTGAAAGAGGTTTCATTAATTTTCATTGGTCCAATTTTCATAGATCTGAAAAAGACTAAGAATCTTCTCTATTAAACTTCGAGGTAAAGTTTCATATTTTAATAATGTTTATACATATTCCTATAGGGAATAATGTCCGGAGTATTTTTGTCTTCTTGGCCAAAATCATTTGAAAGTCTGGTTGCTGCCAAATTAATTTATTACGTGATAAAAAGAATATTATTAAGCCTAAAAATTAAGTACTACTTATCTATAGTTCCTTTTTGGAAATTAAAGCCAAAATATATTCCCTATGACTAACAGGTACCTAGCACCGAAATTTGAGCTCATAAGGATTTACGGTTTTCCCGTAATCGAGGAATATCATCGGTGAAAGGTTGGGGATATATACATATTTTGAGTTATTAAGCTCTTTTCTCTTAATGAAAAATGCATGGATCTCTGTTAAAATTTTTTCACGAAGGTATGGACTGTTTAATGCTCTTATCGACCGCCGGGGGTTCTTATTCGGCCTAACACGTCGATTTAAGGACTATGATCACTTAGTCTCTAATTCGGTGGGTTGATTACCATCAAGTTTTGCCTCATGCTATGTTAGGGTGTTCGGTTCGCCAAGCCCTATTTGACTGAATGTTTCTGATCCGTTGGTGGTAAAAGGCCCGGGACATAATCTATATAAGAGTAACGTCATGTCGGGTCATGTTTAATTTATGCACAAATGTTTATCTTACTTAGAAGTTATTTTTGTTTTAAAACCTTCTAAGGTAAGTATACTGAACAGAGACTATATTTTTCGTTTTATGTAAAATCCAACTGAGTGCACTAGTACTCACCCCACATTTTACAAAATTTTTCACAGGCTAAGGAAGCAGCATGATGTGTGTGGCTGATGAATGGTGTTATTGGGATGACGATTTCTTCATCACGAGAATGGTTTACCGTTCTATACATAAGAATTTCCGCTGCCATGCTCACGTATGTTATAATATTTATGAAATAATTATCATCTACGTATATGTGTGTGATAATATATATGTTTAAACTCTAAGATCATTTCATCATTCCACGAAGGCCTCATCGGCCATTATTGATAAAGGTTCATGTTATCATATTATCATTGTCCATTTCATGCATACACGTTCATAGGAGAGCTTAGAAGTAGTCGGCCCCTCTTGGACGCTCAACTCCTCGGTCCCTTGTGTAGTGTTCGAGCGAATGCCGACCACACTTGGTGAGCTGGGTGAGTGACTCCTTTTGGCGAGCTAGGTTCACTAACCTCTGCCTTTGATCGACGGTTCTTATTGGACGATTCGGCCCCTCGAAGATTTTGGATTACCGTTCCTACGAGATGAGCTGTATTATATCCAACCCCATCTTTCATATTGGATGATTCGGCCGCTTGTGATTCTTGATTATCTTTCCCATGTATCGAGCTGTATTATCTCCAATTCCATGTATCGAGCGGTCGATGCTCTGGTGCGTTCATGTGACGTCTGGCATGTTTAGGAATTGCATTCCATTTTTAAACCAATGACAGGTATCCTAATAACACCCTCAGCTCGCCGTTACGCTGCCTCTCAACAAAGAAAAGAAAGGTACATTTTTTTTTGTTTAAACTCCTATTTTTGAAAAGAAAAGTTTTATGGAAAATGTTTGTCTATAAATGTTTCTATGGAAAAGTTGTCATTTAAGACGTGCTCTTATATGACGTTCATGAAAAGGAAGAATGTTTAATCAAATTAGGATTTATATGCCTATTTGATTCAAGGAATGGAATGTTATGAAAATGATCATGTTAAATCATCTAGGGCATATGTACCTATTTGATCTATGAAAATCATGGGAAAAGAAATGATATGTTTATTCATTTAGGACATATGTACCTAATTGAATCATGATGATATATATCATAGGAAAAGAAATGATATGTTTATTCACTTAGGACATGTGTGCCTATTTGAATCATGATATGACATGTATAAAGTTTGACAAGCGTTGTCAAGTTTAACCTATGTGACATTATGATTGATTGATTGAGGGATGGATTGTTATGTAAACAACTTGTTTGCAACTAACATAATGTTTGAAGTAAATTCATACTTGCTTGAATTTTTCATGACATGGTACGATAACGAGAACAAAATGAAAAAAAAATCATGCATAGGACGAGCATCTAAGAAGTGACTACCTGGATGGATTGCCGACCATGGAATGGATGAGATAATGATGAATATTGACATGAAGGTTATCATGATTATGTACATTACTAACCTCATTACTACTGATAAAATCTATTTAAATAGAATGCCTCCTAAAAATAAAAATCAAGGTAACCACGAGAAAGAGAGACCCCGTGACCCACCCCTAGTGGTTAGACGTGTCGAAGATAGTTTTCGTAAACAAAATCCACCTCAAGTTGATGGCATGGGCACTCCTGAGGATGCTGAGAAATGGATCCGTGCAACTGAACGTATTTTTGAATATATCAGTTGTGAGGATAATGAGAAACTGAATTGTGCAATATTTCAACTGGCGGAAGAGGCAGACTTCTGGTGGGAGTCTGTAAGGAGAACTATGACAACACCACAATGGGAAGCCTACACATGGGAGGACTTCAAGGGGGAATTGATGGAAAAATATGTGCCAAGCTGCTATCGGCAAAAGAAACAAAATGAATTTTGGAATCTCAAACAATGGAAAATGACGGTCACCGAATATGATCGTGTATTCAATCAACTGTCACGCTATGCACCCCATCTAGTTGAAACTGATGCAGCCAGGGTAGACAAATTCAGAAGGGGACTTCGACCAGAGATTGGAATCTCGCTATTCAGTCAAGGTACACTAACCTATGCTCAATCTCTGAGCAGAGCACTGAACATTGAATCAATGTTACCACAAGAAAGAATGCAATTTCATGCTCAAAATAAAGATGGAGGAAAAGGAAAAAGAAAATGGGATAACCGAAATCAAGGAAATCAGGGAAGGGAGAAGTCACAACAGCCACAACTTCAGCAACGACATCCACAACAAGGGTACAATAATAACAAACCTGTTTGTGCTACTTGTGGTAAAAACCACTTAGCAATGAGTGTTTTCGTTGCAAAAAGCTTGGGCACTTTGCTAGAGACTGCACCGAGAATCAAAGAACTATGGCTCCCCCACGTTGGCAGCAAAATGGACCTCAAAGGCCAAACCAGTTTGTGAGGCCTAATCTAGCACATAATGGAAACCACCGAGCACCACAACAAGCAAGGGCATATGTTTTGAATCAGCAACAAGCCACCCGAGCTCTGGGGAATTTAGCAGTTGTTCATGCCTTGAAGATATGGAGACACTATCTCTATGGAGTTAAGTGTGAGATCTTTACTGATCACAAGAGTGTAAAATACTTCTTGAACAAAAGGATTTGAACATGCGACAAAGGAGATGGCTCGAGCTAGTCAAGAATTATGATTGTACAATCAACTACCATCCAGGGAAGGCCGAAAAATAAAAGCTAAGATGGGATGTCTTCTTACGCAAGAAAAAGAATTACTCAAAGAATTCGAAACATTCAAATTGAAAATAGTTCATCCAGACCTAAGGGAGAGAATTGTGATAGCACAACAAGGGGATGAGTTCCTAAAAGAAATGCGTTTAAAGACAAGAACCGAAGATACAAAAGGATACGCGGAGGCTAAGGATAATGCCTTGATGTTTCAAGGTAGGTTGTGCGTACCAGCTGTTCAAAAGTTGAGGGATGAATCATGAGTGAAGCTCACGATACTTCGTACACCGCTCACCCTGGGAGTACCAAGATGTACAGAGATCTTAAAAGCAATTTTTGGTGGGCTGGAATGAAGAAGGATGTGGCGATGTTCATTGAACGTTGTGTAACATGTCAACAAGTCAAAGCTATACATCAACGACCATCAGGATTGTTGCAACCATTACCAATTCCAGAATGGAAGTAGGAACATGTCAACATGGACTTTGTGGTAAGTTTTCCAAATTCAACAAAAGGGAACACTGCTATCTGCGTAGTGGTCGATCGTTTAACCAAGTCAGCACATTTCTTGCCAATTAGAATGACTTTTGTTCTGGATAAACTAGCCAAGATTTATGTCAAGGAGATTGTACGTCTTCATGGCGTACCTGTATCAAACACATCGGATCGAGACACGAGATTTATGTCTAAGATTGGGAAAAGTTTACAAGAGGCCATGGGAACAAGGTTGAATTTTAGTACCGCATTTCACCCACAAACTGATGGATAGTCGGAACGAACTATACAGATATTAGAAGATATGCTGCGAGCAATCGTGGCAGACAGAGGTGGGAGCTGGGAAGAAATTCTTCATTTGATCGAGTTTGCCTATAACAATAGTTATCAGGCAACAATAGGAATGGCACATTACGAGGCTCTCTATGGGAGAAAATATCGATCGCCACTTTACTGGGATGAAGTAGGCGAGAGACAATTGTTGGGACCCGAAATGGTACAACAAACAGTTGAGATAATTGTCCAAATCCGACAAAGAATAAAAGAAGCTCAGGATAGGCAACAGTCCTATTCGGATAAGCGCCGAACAGATTTACAGTTTATGGTCGGGGATCGGGTATTCCTAAAAGTTTCACCTACTCGAGGAGTAGTACGTTTTGAAAAAAGAGGAAAGCTAACTCCAACTTCGTATTTCCACCAAGTATAGACCCTATTGCCTATAAGTGGGCACTGCCACCAAGTATTGGAGATGTACATAACGTCTTTCATATTTCCACACTTCGAAAGTACGTCTTCGATCCGAAGCATGTCATAACATATGATCAGGTAGTCCTTGCTGAGGACTTAACTTATGAGGAAAAATCAATATCGATATTGGATAGGAAGGTCAAAGTATTAAGGAATAAAGAAATTCCTCTTGTGAAAGTTCTATGGAACCATCATGGGCAAGATGAGGCTACATGGGAAATGGAGGATAAATTCAGGAGTCAGTATCCTGATTTATTCTCTCAGGTAACATGAAATTTCGAGGACGAAATTTTTTTAAGGGGAGAGGGATGTAATATCCCGCTAATTTCTAAATTATACTTTCAAGTGTTCTAACTATTAATGGACCTAGGTATGATGAAATCAGAATTTTAGAAAAAACCTAGAGCTTGTTAGGACCTACCATGTTAATTTGGCAGACCGGGAAAGCTTTTTAAAAGGTTTATTTAAAAAAAATAAACTTTTCATGCATAAGTCGAAAGTATATACATATTATACTCCTTGCGTAGAGTTTTTCAAAAGAAAATTTTTGGCACTAGGTTTACCCAAAAAGGAATCCGTATGCAACCGCTACGAATTTTTAAAGTTTAAGCACGTCGTTAAAAAAAATAGTTTTTCCATGCATGACCGAAACTATATCAATATTATAGCCATTGTGTAGAGTATGAAGAAAGGGAGATGTTGACGTTAGGTTTGCCCGAAAAGGAAGTCGTGTGCAGAAGT
Organism: Leonotis leonurus; assembly: GCA_026898415.1. Taxonomy (NCBI): domain Eukaryota; kingdom Viridiplantae; phylum Streptophyta; class Magnoliopsida; order Lamiales; family Lamiaceae; genus Leonotis; species Leonotis leonurus. Next base: position 725,566 of record JAPKLX010000142.1, read on the forward strand.
TACGACGTTTTAAGATTAAAGCATTAATAATTGTTGGTCCCAAAAGAGCAAGGTTTGGTGTAGGGGGGGGGAGGGGAATACACCAAATACAAACTTTTCAGTTTACTTGACTAATTAGAGAAGGAGAGATTTAAGCTTTCTATATTACAGATTGCTCAAAGTGTCAGACCAGATAGATAATCCAATCGATCTGGTTCTAACCAAGCAGAATCTCTCAAGTGAGTAACACAAAGCAGTGAATAAGAGTAATCTTATTCTCCAACACTGTATTGTGTGCGGAATAATGGTGGACTTAGTCGGTGCTCTTTGTTTAGAAAACCTTTGAAGACTTAACCGAATATTTTAGAGATTGATTAAGAGAGCCGTTTGAATGAGTATGACAGATAGTGAATAAAAACAACAGAAATATAAATGCAGAAAGTAAATAACACAGTTATTTTACGTGGTTCGGGAAACTCCCTACGTCCACGGTCTAATCCAAACTGGATTAGATATCCACTACTAGGATACTCTTCTTATTTATACTCGCTGAGAACGAGCCACAAGTTTCAATTACAATCTGGTTGAAACTTATGCACGAATAAGGGTCGTGTCCCTTTACAACTTACAGAAAACTACTGTAAATAGGATCTCTTCACGTTAATCCACTAGAGAACTACTAGCTAGCAAAGATCTCCTTCTTTTTCTCTCGATAAGACAGACTTGAATCGAGGTGAGATTATGATTACGAACGGCTTGGAACACGATCTGGTTGAAATCTTCTCTCAGTGAAAGCTTTGATGTTTGAGATGATTTCTGAGCAGAGTAGCTTCAGATGATAGATGATCTTATTCGCGTGTATTCTTCCAATCTTTGTTCTGAGCTTTTATAGGTGTAGAATTTTGAAATTCTAACCGTTGAACTTTATTGATTTGAAGTAAATGTGATTTCACCAATCAAGGATAGTGAATCCCTGTATTATCTCCTCTTGCCTTCTAATGAGGTTGATAGAATCTTCCAAGTATGGTAAGCAGATCGTTTGACAGATACTTCTTTCCTTTTTTTTTCTTGTCTTGATTGATTCTCTTCCTTCTTTGGTATGAAAGGCTTAGTTTAGACTTTGGGATTCATAGACACTTCATCTGTTTTCAGCGTTTGAGACTTTCTGGTTGAGACTTTCTGGTTCAACTTTCTGTTAAGGTTGATATTCTTCAACTTTCTGGTAAAGTTGATATGCTTCAACTTTCTGGTTGAGTCTAAACCTTCTGAATCTTTAAGATTCCTATTACATAAAAAACCAGATAGAAGAATACAGAACATGAATAATCCTAAGTGTGTTTTCGAGAGAACATCATCAAAACTTAAAATAATTTGTGGGGTTCCCAACAATTTTCCCCTTTTTGATGATGTCGAAACCACACTTAAGCAAAATAAACAAAGTAACATAAAGCATGTTCTGGCAGATTGTTATATAAGTTGTATAACAATAAAAGACACAAAATGAAAGTTTCTGGACAATAAGTCTTTGTCTTTAGAAAAATTCACATCCACTGATATATATATGGAGATAGGTACAATTAGACAGTAGAAGTGACAGAGAGAGCAAAACAGAAGATAAAGAATAGGATCTATCTAAGAGAACCATCTGGCTGCTCCACCCTTCTTCATCTTCTCTCTTTGTGCATCAGAGACTAGCTGTATGCTCTCGTAAATTTCATCTCTCACCCTGGCATAGTTTGGATCGTGGTTGTCGATCTTATACCCTTTGATTTTGTCCAGCTGATTGATGTAGTTTAAGATGTAGGTCTTGTCAGGAATGTTGCTGCCTGGAATTGTTGGGCACACCATAAACTCTTTCTCCGGAGCCTTGAGCTGGATTTTGGCATCAGATGCAGCTGTTCTGATCCTCTGTATAAGGCTCTGGTCACTGAAATTTTCCAGGTATCGGATGAAGTCCTCATCTGGAGTTGATTCTGAGTATGTAGCCTCCTTCAAAAAATATCTGTTCAAAATAAATCCTTGTTTGACCTTCTCCCAATCGTTCTGGTCACCTTGTGGAACCCATGTGTCAGTGGGTGTCTGCTTTTTCAAAGACAGGTTCCATGAGAAGGCTTTCTTCTTTCTTTTCTTCGATTGGGTTGTAGATTGGGATGACTGTTGTTGTGAGCGATCTGCAGATGAAGGCGAGGAGAAGGGTGTTTGAAAGGATTTCTCCTTGGCTTCTTGTGCAGCAATTTTCTTCTCCCTCTCTGCTTGTTCTTTATAGAACTGCGCTCTGAACACTGGGTCACATGCTTGATCCATGCTCACCCCGAACAGCAGCAATTCAGCTATCTGATCGCCCTCATCAATTGGCTTTTTGCCTTTGCCTTTTGGTGTCTGTTGTACGTCAGAAGCTTGAGTTTGTTCTGTCCCAAGAAGGGTGGGGTCTGGTCTCGGAGGTGTGGTAGGCCTTTCTTTGGCTGATTTTCTCAATTCAGCAGCACTCAGTTCAGCAGCTGGTTCTTCTGTTTCTTCTCCTACTTCCTCTGTCTGCAGGTTCTTCTCTTTCCCTATGCTCTTGCTGCCTTTGCCTCTCGAGATTTCCCCCTTTTCGACATCATCAAAGAAGGTAGTGATGAGTGTGCGAAGTGAGGCAATCTCTTTAGTCATTTTCTCCATTTTCTCTTCAGCATCGGCTTTGAACCCAAGCAGTAAGTTGACTGTCTGGTCGGAGGCATCTAGTTTCTGCTCTAGTCTGCTATTCATTGTAGACAGTGTTTTGTCATACGTTTCTTGGAGCTCTTCGACAGCAGAGATGCGGGTTGTTTGTTGCTCTCTTCTGGGTTCGGATATAGCAGATCACTTAAAACGTCCATCTGATGTTTCTTCATGAGTTCCACAAATTTCTCTTTTTCAAAGATGGACATTTGTGTGTGAATGGATAAAGCAATGTCTTCCTTGAGTTCTGTAGAGAGCTGTGCAACCTTCTGTCCGACTGCAGTATCGATGGTTGTTGGCTGTTTGGCCAGAAGGTCAGCTACCAAAGTAGTTGTTTTCTCCGCTCTCTCTTCTACAGCATCTAGTCGTAGGTTGATTTTGGCTTGATCTGCTTCGTTGGCCAATCTGTCATCGTCAATCTTTTTATCTAGCGCCTTCTGGACTGTTTTGAGCTTCCTTCTGATGTCACTATCCATATCGTTGACATAGTCTTTTTGATGCTGGTTGAAATCAGAGAGTATCTGGGTAGCCTTCTCTTGTAGAGTATTGCAGGTTTCTGTCAAACAATCTTCAACTCTAAGTGTGATAAGGTTGTCAAGTTGGAAATTGTTTAAAGGTCTGATTTCTCTCTCCAGCAGTTCCTCCATTGAGTAGAAGTTGACATGTTTTTTGAGTTTCTGGGCAACTCCAGGTGTGTATATCTCATTGGTTGGCTCACCACCAATGTTCTGTCCAACTGGAATATCATCTACTGGGTCCAGGTTGATGATGGGGATTTTCTTTGCAGACTTCTGGGGTTCTGCTGCTGTTTGTTCTGGTGGTTGCTGTTGTTGTTGTTCTGGTTGAGCAGATTCTGTCATAGGAACATCTTGTTCTGCTGTTTCTTCTGGAACACTCAAAAAGAAATCCATTTTACCTGTGTAAAAGGATTTCAGATCAATCTTCAAGGGTCCTGCCTCATGCTTCATGAGCGCCAGGATGAGTTGTGGGTATTCTGATCTGACTTCTTTGACTGAGGAGGCTTGGAGTAGACTAAGTAAAGTGGCCTCTTCCTTCTTCAGTTCTTCAATTGTTCTGGTCTGGAGCAGCGCATCAAATATATAGTACTCGCTGTCCTTGACCAGCAAGTAGAACTTTACGCGCTTGGCTGCTCCCAAACTTTCTGGAAGGAGGTGAATGCCAGGAAACTCTTGCAGCACAGAATGTTCTGCTTCGTTCTCCAGTAAGTTTATGACACTTTCTGCTTGTCGTTTCCTTTCTTCCTCCTCATCGACAGATTCAGCCTCTTCATCATCCTCACTTATTCTTTCCATTCTGTTCGGTGAGGGTGAAGGTGTTCTAGCGGGAGAAAAATCTTTCTCCTCATGTGGATTAAAACTTGTTTCTGGTTCCACATCAGCCGCTAGAGTCTCGGTTTGTGGAGCCTCTGGAGGAACTATCTCAGCCTGTGTCTCCTCTCCCAGTTCTGCTGCAGTTTCTGGTGGTGGTGCAGACTCAACTTTCTTTAATCTGCGCTTCTTCTGTTTAGGCTGAGAGGCAGAAGTTTCTGTCTCAACAGAACTTCCTCTCTTGGCTGAAGGTTTGCGAGCTGACTTTTCTTTCAACACTTTCTTCTATTTTTCAACACCCTTGGCAGGTGGCATCCATGTAGGGTTTGAGCTGCCCATCTCCAGAAGTGCTATACGGTGCACCTCATCAGTTATTTTGTTGAAATAAGCTGGTGAAAGTCCTAGAGACATTTCAAGCTGGTGTTGATCTTTAGGTATGGTGAGACTAGTATTGAATTCAACAGCATCTTCCCAGACTTGCTGCTTAAAAAATCGTTCCACCATTAGACTGATTTTGGTGGAATGACGCAAATGTCTTCTCACTTCCACTGAAACTCCTTTGCCTCTGCTATCCTTGGTGTAAGTTACCAGCTTTGCTTCCTTTGCCATCAAATCAAACAGAATCCTGCTCCAGTTGACTCTGAGATTGAGTACAACAGCCGTGAGAATTCTGAACTTCTCCGGAGTCACTTGATCATATGATCCACTGTGATTGAGGAATATTCTTTGAACCAGTTCGAGTAGCAATTTGAAGCCTGGTTGAGGGAGAGCTCGTTGAAACATTCTTCCAGTATATGCGATGGGTATTACCATCATGATTTCCACTGCTTCTTGCAGTTGTTCAGAGGTGATATCGTCCAAAGTCAAACCTTCATCTTTCAATCGATACGCCTAGTTGATCATTGCGATGACATTGTATGTTGATTTACTGGTTCTGTCCCCGATTGGCATCAACACATTAGCCTCATTGCCATCTTTATCATTCTACCATGTCAGATAAAATGTAGCAACGGGTTTCGCCAAGAACATTTTGGGGTGTGAAGTAACAATGTTGCAGAATCCTAACATCACAAGAATATACAGGACAAATATATGTATGTTCATCAGTTTATATGAACAAGTATGAATGTCCACACATAAACAGTTAATAAGAATGATGAGACATTTTAAACAGTTCATAAGGCAAGTAAAGTAATACTTGTAGCAAGTTGCAGATATAAGGAAGATTTAATAACTTAAAACCTTTGCAGCGAGTAACCATGGCAAAAATCTCTTCGAGTTTGCGAAACCCATGAGTGTCAAATACAGCGTAAGGTTCAAGGGAAAGAAACTTCTGAACCTCGGCTACATGTTGAAGAAACAAGGAAGTTTGGGGTGCCATGATCAAACGTAAGATATTTTGAAGGAGTTTGTAGAGAAATCAAGTCAGGAAATTCTTAAGTGCTTAGGAAGAGTAGTGCTCAGTGCGATGTAAGTGAAGGTGAATAGTTCAGTGAAGAATATCGCATATATATAACAAAATAATCAACGGCACAGATAAAAAGGATAAAAATTGAAGGGTTGGATGTGTATCTCCCTTTTAGGTTTTCCCGCTTCAGTCCTTTGTTTTGCCGCCTTTCCTTGCATGTGATATACGCTCTAGATCCTAGGGTGGTAGGAGAGCGTGTGCGTATCTCATTCTCCACTGCAACTTTCCTTTTCCCTTTTATTGCAGAGATTTTCTCGATCACAGTTCCCAAAGATGTGCTAATCATCACAAATATAGAAGATTTAGTAAATCTAGGTTAGAAAATATCTTTGCAGACTGTAATCTCGGAGATTGATTATGGAAAGTGACGTCTTTTATCTAGGACGCTTCAATTTCCTCAAAAAGTTCCCCCTTGACTTTGTAATTAAAAAATAATTTCCACGTGGTACTTTCTTCAATCTGAGTAAGTTATGACACGTGAAATTTTTTTATTTCTATCTTGGCATTCTGTCATTCTGGAAGACATTCTGTTGTTAACATTCTGGTGACCTTCTGTTGTTAACATTCTGGTGACCTTCTGTTGTTAATATTTTGGTGACCTTCTGTTGTTCTAACATCCAGACTTAGTAATCCAAGCTTTCCACATAGCATCTTAAATCTTTCTTCTGGTAGAGCTTTAGTCAAAATGTCAGCACGTTGGATATCTGTGTGTATCTTCTCAATCTGGATATGCTTTCTCTCCACATGATCTCTAATAAAATGATGTCTCACATCAACATGTTTGCACCTTGTATGAAGTACTGGATTCTGTGTTATAGCTATTGCGCTTGAACTGTCACAGAATATAGGTATCTCCTTTACTTCGATCTCGTAATCCCTTAGTTGCTGTTTCAACCATAGAATTTGTGCACAACAGCTTCCAGCAGCCATATATTCTGCTTCTGTTGTTGATGTGGCAATGGATGTCTGTTTCTTCGAGAACCAAGATATCAACTTGTTTCCAAGAAACTGGCACGTACCAGAAGTAGACTTTCTGTCCAGTTTGCATCCTGCATAGTCTGAGTCAGAATAGCCTGTTAGTTCAAAATTATCGTCATGCGGATACCAGAGACCAACATGAGCTGTTCCTTTAAGATATCTAAGTATCTTTTTGACAGCTTCCATATGTGATTCTTTGGGATTCGCTTGATATCTGGCACATACTCTTACTGCAAACGTGATGTCTGGTCGACTTGCAGTAAGATACAATAATGAGCCTATTATGCCTCTGTATTTTGTTATATGTGCTGGTTTGCCTTCTGGATCTGGATCAATCTTTCCATTGGTCTGTATTGGAATCTTGGCTGGCTTGCTGTCTTTAACTCCAAACTTGTTGACCAGATCGTTAATGTACTTTGCTTGATTTACAAAGATACCATTTGGTAGCTGTTTTACCTGCAAACCTAAAAAGAAATTCATCTCGCCCATCATGGACATTTGATATTTATTCTTCATTAGTTCAGCAAATTTATCACATAAGTGGGGAGATTGAGATCCAAAAATTATGTCGTCTACATATATCTGGACCAAAAGGATATGTTCTTTGACTTTAATGACAAACAGTGTTTTGTCAACAAAACCTCTTTTGAACCCTGATTCCAGCAGGAATGTTGATAACGTTTCATACCACGCTCTGGGTGCCTGTTTCAATCCATAGACAGCTTTAGCTAATCTATATACTTTCTGGTCTGGGTTTCCTTCTTCAAAACCAGGTGGTTGCTCAACATATACTTCTTCCTCAAGTATACCATTTAGGAATGCACTTTTAACATCCATCTGATACACTTTGAATCTCTTGTATGCTGCATATGCGAGGAATAGTCTGATTGCTTCCAATCTGGCAACCGGTGCAAAGTTCTCGTCAAAATCGATACCTTCCTGTTGACTGTATCCCTTTGCAACAAGTCTAGCTTTTTTTCTGACTACTTCTCCGTTCTCATCTCGTTTATTCTTGAATACCCATTTGACACCTATCACTCCCTGATGTTTTGGTCTGTCTACCATATACCAGACTTGGTTTCTCTTAAACTCATTGAGTTCTTCTTGCATAGCAATGACCCAGTCTGCAACTTTGAGTGCTTCATAAGTATCAGATGGTTCAACGCGTGATAGGTAGCAACTAAGAAGTGCACTTTCTCCATGCATTCTTCTAGTTCTTACTCTATCACTTGGGTTCCCAACAATCTGTTCAGGAGGATGATTGTCCTGTATCCATCTCCTTCTGCTGGACATCTCTTCTTCTGATATCTCCGGTTCTGGTTCATTTGTTGGGTCCTCAAACTCTGGATGAGATGTTTGAAAAGGATTGTCAACTTCTGGTTCTTCGATTTCTTGATTATTGTTCCAACCATTTGTGTCTCTTGATTCTTCTGATTGATCTTGATTTTGCTCAACATTGTCTCCTTCTTCTGGTTGATTATATTCTGGTGGAGTTATTGATCTGTCAAGGTCCAGAATGATGTGTTCTGTTACCCCTTGCTGTGAGCTTATTGCTTCAGTATTAGATGGAATATCAAAATCGTTATCTTCTGTTGTATTCCAGATTAGAATATCTTCTAGCAGAATTCCTTCTGTTCTCTTATCCTTGTTCTGGCCTTGTGTATGATCATTACTTAACTCTCTGTCAAAGATAAAAGATTCATCAAAGACAATATGAGGTGTTACCTCCACAATATGAGTCTTCTTGTTGTAAACCCTATAAGCTTTACTAACATCAGAATATCCTAAGAATATTCCAGGGTCAGCTTTACTATCAAAGATTTTCAACTGTGATTTCCCATTATTATGGATGTAACACAAACAATCAAAAGTACGGAAGTAATGTATCCTGGGCTTTCTGTTGTTCCAGACTTCGTATGGTGTCTTCCCATGTCTGATGGTAACTACAGCTCTGTTCTGTGTATAGCAGGCTGTAGAGATGGCTTCTGCCCAAAATTTCTTTGGTAATCTGGTTGCATTAAGCATTGTGCGAGCTGCTTCTTTTAATGATCTATTCCTTCTTTCAACAACTCCATTCTGTTGAGGTGTTCTAGCTGCAGATGTCTGATGTGTGATTCCCATCTGATTGCAGTAGTCCTCAATATTTTGATTTAGAAATTCTGTTCCACGATCAGTTCTGATAGTTGTAAAAGAAACTTCCTTTTTCTTGGTGATTTTGTTGAGGAAGGTTGGTAGCTTTTCTAATGTCTCTTTCTTCTTATATAAGAAGATTACCCATGTGAATCTTGAATAATCATGAATGATGACCAGAGTGTATTTTCTACCATTTATACTTAATGGCTTAACTGGGCCAAATAAGTCTAAATGTAGTAACTCTAAGATTCTGGTAGAAGATTGGACAGATTTATTAGAAAAAGATGTTCTGGTTTGTTTTCCAGCTTGACATGCTTCACAGATGTGGTTTTTGTCATATACTTGATTTGGTAATCATTCGACTAGTTTCTCTCGTGCAATCTTATTGATTTACTTGAAGTTGAGATGACTTAGTCGTTTATGCCACAACCAACTAGTTTCTGACACTGTCTTAGTAACCAGACATTTCTCAATCTGGTTGTCCCATTGCACAATATATAATCTATCCTGCAATTTTCCGGTAAGGAGTATCTCATCTCCTTCCTTGCTTTTCACAAAACAATTGTTAGCATAAAAAACAATCTGATTACCGTTAGCACAGAATTGACTTACAGAGAACAGATTGTGACTAAGACCCTCAACATATGATACATTTGTGATGGTGGTCTTGTCAACTCTAATGTTTCCATATCCTCTGGTATATCCTTTTGAATTACATCCAAAGGTGACCTGAGGTCCTGGTTTCTCTATGTAATCTGATAGTAAGTTCTTGTCACATGTCATGTGTTTTGAAAAACCACTATCTATGATCCAGATTGCTCCTTTTGCTATCTTGTACCTTCTTGCAGTCTTCTGATCCTGCAATTAATTACACTTAGCTACCCTTCAACGTTTGGGTGCTTGGTTATTAGCAAATGTCCCCTTTCGAATCCAGAACATTTTTGGGTTAGGAACAGATATATAGCAAGTAATAGTATTCCCATCATTATCAACTTTTAACATAGAATGGAATATAGATGGATGATATCTCTCTATTCCATCATTCTTCAATCCCTTATTAGTGGGTACTGTCCTGTTGACATTCTTGTTGGGCAATGTCCTGTTGACCTTTTTGTTGTGAACATCTTCTGTTTCTGTGTAATAGATTGGTTGTCCCCTTGTTTGATGGTATTGTCTGTTCCCAGTCTATTTCACCATCATCTTCTGGGGTTGATCTTTCTTGTTTCTAAGATTTATTACTTGATCTGGTATTTGTTTCCTTTCTGGTACGAATTTTATGGTACTAGAGGATTTCTCTGAGTGGCTTGGATATCCTAATCCAGATGTACCCTGTTGTTGCAGGTTGATTAGCAACTTAGCGCGTTCATCACTCTTGTAAATCATTTCCTTCCCTTTCTTTATCTTCTCTTCTGCCACGTTGTTTCTTGTAATGAGATCTTTGACCTTGGAGTTTAGAGAGTGAATCTCATTGTCTTTTCCTTTGATCTGTTCTTCCAGATCAGCTATTTGAACAACGAACTGGGTGTTAGCAGTACTCAGTATCTGTTCTGATTTCTTCATCCTATCATTCTCTTCTACTACCTCTCTAAATAATCTCTTGATGCTCGAGTAGCTTTTGAACATCTCATTGACCTCATCCCAAGAGTATTCATCTTGATCTTCTATTTCCTGTTCCAGATTATTATCATTTGAAGAAATAGAGTTGCAAGAATTTACATCTACTTCATCTAGGTCGTTGTCTAGTCCTACATAACATTCATCCCAACTTTCTTCATCATTGGCAAAGAATGCTTCATCATCCTCTGATGAACTATCTGATAGATGGCTTGAGCTACTAGAGTCTTCTTCTGCTATCATGGCTTTACGTTGAGCTCTTAGTTTTTGATCTCTCTTAGCTCGAAGTTCTTCTCTTTGACTTTTAGACAAGTCTGGACAATCTGTTTTAAAATGACCTGTTCTCCCACAACCATAACAAGTATAGTCATTAGGATTAGTGATTTTACCAATACCTCTACTTTCTGTTTTGTCATCAGATCGTTCTGCTTCTTTGTTCTTCTGGTATCTGCTCTTGTTATCTTTGTAGAACCTTCGATACTTTCTCGATCTGATTTCCATCTTGTCCATTCTTTTGGCAATCATTGAGAATTCCTTGAGTAACTTATCGTACCCTCCTTCTTCTGGTGCGGCAGATGATACTGATTCATCTATTTTGCACTTCGCTTTGAAGGCAGTCTCTTTCTCCTTCTTTGAGTTATTCTCGTTCTTCTTACTGGAGGAATGATCTGGTCCGTGAATCCTTCTGATGTCACATTCATGGACAGCTAGATGATCAAATAGTGCTTCTACGGACAGATCGTTAAAATCAGCACGCAGAGGTTGCATAGCTGAGTAAATCTCCCAGCTTGGTGGTAGAGCTCTAGGAATCTTGAGATTCTTCTCTCTCTGTGTGTATTTATTCTTATTGAAGGCAGAAACTTCAAGTAGTACTTCAATGAATCTATTCTTCATCTGTTCAATGGTTTCTCTAGGTTTCATCTTGAATTCATCAAACTTGTTACATGCTAGAGACAGCTTGTTCTCAATCATTGCTTCCGAGCCTAGACTGAGATCTCTCAAAGCTTCCCACATTTCTTTGGCTGTATCAAGATCTTGGATCTTAGCCAGATGGACTCCTTTTACAGTGCTGGAAATAACTCCTTTGGCAAAATCATCAAGATTTGCTTCTCTTCTTTCTTCAGAAGTGTACTTTCTGGAATCTTTTAGTACAGCTTCTTTGACTACTCCTGTTTCAGTGATACGAGTTGTTTCTTCTGTAATGGCTAATGGCCCTTCTTCAATTACCTTCCACATCAAGCAGTGATGAGCTTTGAGGCACATCTTGATTCTGAAACTCCACTCTCTGTAACCTTGAATGGAGAATTCTTCGCATGCCCTGATAACAGATGACTCCATAATGACAGATAGGATGCAGATGATGAAAAAGATTTTCTAGATCTATTCAAGTTGACCACGTAGGTATTAACCTTGTGAAACAAAACAATGGTCTTATGAACCACTGCTCTGATACCACTTGTTGGTCCCGAAAGAGCAAGGTTTGGTGTATGGGGGGGGGGGGAATACACCAAATTCAAACTTTTAAGTTTACTTGACTAATTAGAGAAGGAGAGATTTAAGCTTTCTGTATTACAGATTGCTCAAAGTGTCAGACCAGATAGATAATCCAATCGATCTAGTTCTAACCAAGCAGAATCTCTCAAGTGAGTAACACAAAGCAGTGAATAAGAGTAATCTTATTCTCCAACAATGTATTGTGTGCGGAATAATGGTGGATTTAGTCGGTGCTCTTTATTTAGAAAACCTTTGAAGACTTAACCGAATATTTTAGAGATTGATTAAGAGAGCCGTTTGAATGAGTATGACAGATAGTGAATAAAAACAACAGAATTATAAATACATAAAGTAAATAACACAGTTATTTTACGTGGTTCGGGAAACTCCCTACGTCCACGGTCTAATCCAAACTGGATTAGATATCCACTACTAGGATACTCTTCTTATTTATACTCGCTGAGAACGAGCCACAAGTTTCAATTATAATCTGGTTGAAACTTATGCACGAATAAGGGTCGTGTCCCTTTACAACTTACAGAAAACTACTGTAAACAGGATCTCTTCACGTTAATCCACTAGAGAACTACTAGCTAGCAAAGATCTCCTTCTTTTTCTCTCGATAAGACAGACTTGAATCGAGGTGAGATTATGATTACGAACGGCTTGGAACACGATCTGGTTGAAATCTTCTCTCAGTGAAAGCTTTGATGTTTGAGATGATTTCTGGGCAGAGTAGCTTCAGATGATAGATGATCTTATTCGCGTGTATTCTGCCAATCTTTGTTCTGAGCTTTTATAGGTGTAGAATTTTGAAATTCTAACCGTTGAACTTGATTGATTTGAAGTAAATGTGATTTCACCAATCAAGGATAGTGAATCCCTGGATTATCTCCTCTTGCCTTCTAATGAGGTTGATAGAATCTTCCAAGTATGGTAAGCAGATCGTTTGATAGATACTTCTTTCCTTTTTTTTTTCTTGTCTTGATTGATTCTCTTCCTTCTTTGGTACGAAAGGCTTAGTTTAGACTTTGGGATTCATAGACACTTCATCTGTTTTCAGCGTTTGAATGTTGATCTGGTTTGAACTTTCTGGTTGAGACTTTCTGGTTCAACTTTCTGTTAAGGTTGATATTCTTCAACTTTCTGTTTTAACTTTCTGTCGGAGTTGATATGCTTCAACTTTCTAGTTGAGGCTTTCTGGATCAACTTTCTATCAAAGTTGATATGCTTCAACTTTCTACTTCAACTTTCTGTTAAAGTTGATATGCTTCAACTTTCTGGTTGAGTCTGAACCTTCTGAATCTTTAAGATTACTGTTACATAAAAAACCAGATAGAAGAATACAGAACATGAATAATCCTAAGTGTGTTTTCGAGAGAACATCATCAAAACTTAAAATAACTTGTGGGGTTCCCAACAATAATAATATAATATAATAAGAAAATATTAAAATAACCAAATTTTTGGCTATAAATATGTGAGGGGAGACGACTGAGCTATTTGCTCAATTCAGTTTCAGTAGAAGCATTTCCTCTCCTCTTCTGCTTCTTCTCTCTCTTCTTCTCCTCTTATTTTCTTCTTCTTTCTGCCATTTTCGAGTATCGAGGTTCTGCGAGTTTGAGAATCGAGGATCGGTTCAGGTCAAGGTATGTCAGGGTAAGGTCGAAGGTAGGCATAGAGCTTGACAAAGGTGGCTCAGCCTCCGTCGAGTCACCACCGCCATCGCTCCGATACCGTCATTTTCTTTGTACATTTAGTCAATCGAACGACTAAGGTCCCTTAAGGTTTTGAGTTTTTGACCATAAGATCCGTTACTCTGTCGGATTAAATTTTAGATTTGGATTCCGTTTAAGATCATCATATCATGATTTATTGCATTATTTTCATGTTTTTCTAAAGGGAAAATATTCATGGTCAATCATTTTTCAATAAAATTTATAGTGCAGGTAGAGAAAAAAAATATAGGATTTTCTGAAAGAGGTTTCATAGATCTGAAAAAGACTAAGAATCTTCTCGATTAAGCTTCGAGGTAATGTTGCGTATTTTAAAAATATTTAAACATATTCCTATAGGGAATAATGTCCGGAGTATTTTTGCCTTCTTGGCCAAAATCATTTGAAAGTCCGGTTGCTGCCAAATTAATTTATTACGTGATAAAAAGAATATTATTAAGCTTAAAAATTTAGTTCTAATTATCTATAGTTCCTTTTTGGAAATTAAAGCTCAAATATATTCCCTATGACTAACAGGTACCTAGCATCGAAATTTGAGCTCATAAGGATTTACGGTTTTCCCGTAATCGAGGAATATCATCGTGAAAGGTTGGGGATATATACGTATTTTGAGTTATTAAGCTCTTTTCTCTAAATGAAAAATGCATGGATCTCTGTTAAAAATTTTTCACGAAGGTATCGACTGTTTAATGCTCTTATCGACAGCCGGGGGTTCTTATTCAGCCTAACACGTCGATTTAAAGACTGTGATCACTTAGTCTCTACTTCGGTGGGTTGATCACCATCGGGTTTTGCCTCATGCTATGTTAGGGTGTACGGTTCGCCGAGCCCTATTTGACTGAATGTTTATGATCCGTTGGTGGTAAAAGGCCCGGGACATAACCTACATAAGAGTAACGTCATGTCGGGTCATGTTTAATTTATGCACAAATGTTTTGCTTACTTAGAAGTTATTTTTGTTTTAAAACCTTCTAAGGTAAGTATACTGAACAGAGACTATGTTTTTCGTTTTATGAAAAATCCAACTGAGTTGCACTAGTACTCACCCCACGTTTTACAAAAATTTTCACAGGCTAAGGAAGCAGCATGATGTGTGTGGCTGATGAATGGTGTTATTGGGATGACAATTTCTTCATCACGAGAATGGTTTACCGTTCTATACATAAAAATTTCCGCTGCCATGCTCACGTATGTTATAATATTTATGAAATAATTATCATCCACGTATATGTGTGTGATAAGATATATTTTTAAACTCTAAGATCATTTCATCATTCCACGAAGGCCTCATCGGCCATTATTGATAAAGGTTCATGTTATCATATTATCATTGCCCATTTCATGCATACACGTTCATAGGAGAGCTTTGAAGTAGTCGGCCCCTCTTGGACGCTCAACTCCTCGGCCCCTTGTGTAGTGTTCGAGCGAATGTCGACCACACTTGGTGAGCTGGGTGAGTGACTCCTTTTGGCGAGCTAGGTTCACTAACCTCTGCCTTAGATCGACGGTTCTTATTGGACGATTTGGCCTCTTGAGGATTCTGGATTACCGTTCCTACGAGACGAGCTGTATTATCTCCAACCCCGTCTTTCATATTGGATGATTCGGCCGCTTGGGATTCAGGATTACCTTTCCCATGTATCGAGCTGTATTATCTCCAATTCATTTCATCTTGTATGATTCGGTCGCTTGGGATTCTGGATTACCGCTCCCATGAATCGAGCTGTTTTATCTCCAAATTGCATATGATTCATTTTAGCTCAATTATTATCGACATTGCCTTTGCATTGATTAGTTGTTTGGGTTGTAAAATGGCATAGTCAAGGTTATAGAGGAGACGCTATCCAATTTTCAAGGACAACTCTCTTATATAATGCACACGAATACAATGGCCCCTTTCTTCCCCGCTTCTTTTATCCCCGCCCAGTCACGCCCTTGGCGCGTGTGCCATCCCTCGGGATTTGGGGCGTGACAGTAACTCCCTACGAGATGTGGAAAGGACGCAAGTCGTCGTACAAATACCTCAAAGTGTTTACCGAAACAAGTTAATATTGGCCCTAAAACAGTTGATTGTATCTTTACCGGTTATGCACTTAACAGTAGCGCGTACCGTTTTCTTGTTCACCCCTCGGAGGTTTCCGACGTGAAAGAAGGTACAACAATTGAATTTATAAATGCTATATTCTTTGAGAATATATATCCTTGTAAGGATAAAGAAAGTGAAATAGTTGTAAATAGCTCTGCTAAAAGAACAGTTGAAGAGGCTACGAGTTCTCATCTGGTTGATGATGAACCAAGACGTAGCAAAAGAGGTAGAATTGCCAAAGATTTTAGTACTGACTACATCATGTTTATGTTGGATGAAGAAGCAAAGTCGATTAGTAAAGCCCTCTCAAGCCCAGATGCTGGATTTTGGCAAGAGGCTGTCAATAGTGAGATTGATTCTATAATGGAAAATCACACGTGGGTGTTGACCGATCTCCCGGAAGGTCATAAACCGTTAGGTTGTAAATGGATCCTTAAAAGAAAATTTAAACTTAACTGCACTATTGACAAGTTTAAAGCTAGACTTGTAGTCAAAGGCTTTAAACAAAAGGAAGAGTATGATTTCTTTGATACCTATTCACCAGTGACAAGAATTACATCTATTCGTGTGCTTCTCGCGATTGCTGCTTTGCACAATCTTGAGATTCACCAAATGGATGTAAAGACTGCCTTTTTGAATGGTGAACTAAAAGATGAGATATACATGAAACAACCCGAGGGGTTTGTTGCACCGGCTCAAGAGAAGAAGGTGTGCAAATTGATTTGTTCCTTGTATGGTTTGAAACAAGCGCCTTTGCAGTGGCACTTGAGATTTGACGAAGTAATATTGCCAAATGGTTTCAAAATCAACGAGTGTGATAAATGTGTTTACATTAAAGGCTCATCTAACATTTTTTTTATTGTGTGTCTTTATGTAGACGACATGCTGATTATGGGGAGTTGGCGGATGTGATTCTTGGAAGAAGGATTTGAGAACATCCGAAGGAATTTCTTTAACACAGTCTCACTATGTTGAGAAAGTGCTAAAGAAATTCAATGCATTTGATAGTCTGCCGGCTTAACGTATACTTGAGTAAGAACAAGGGCGATCTTGTTTCTCAAGAAGACTATGCTAGAGTTATAGGTAGTTTGATGTATATCATAAACTGCACTAGACCAGATCTAGCTTGTTCTGTGAATAAGTTGAGTAGGTTCACGAGTAATCTAAGCAAGGAACATTGGAAAGCTCTTACGAGAGTTTTGAGATACTTAAGGTATACTCTTAACTTTGGTTTGCATTACTCGAGATATCCCCCTGTGCTTGAAGGTTATTTTGATGCAAATTGGATATCTAACGCGAGAGATTCATTCTCAACGATTGGATATGTCTTCGTTGTGGGGGGTGGTGCTGTTTCTTGGAAATCAACGAAACAGACGTGTATAGCCTGGTCCACCATGAAATCTGAATTTATAGCTTTGGACAGAGCGGGAGAAGAAGCTAAGTGGCTTCGTAATTTCTTAGAAGATATTCCATATTGGAAGAAACCTGTGTTGTTGGTGGTGATACACTGTGATAGTCAAACAGCTATCAGACATGCACATAACGGGCTGTATAACAACAAATCTCGACATATACGACGTCGTCACAATACCATTAGAGAGTTGATCACGAGTGGTGTTATCTCTGTTGATTATGTAAGATCAATAGATAACATATCAGATTCGTTAACAAAAGGCTTGAATCTTGATCAAATGGTTAAATTGCTAGAGGAGATGGGATTAAAACAAACATCTTAGGGATGAGTATAATGGGAACCCAACCATGATGACTGGAGATCCCAAGAACTTGGTTCAATGGGAAAACTAAGTTATATGAGTCTGTGTTGTAACACTCGGCCCTTCCCTAGAAAGCAAATGAGTGTTGAAAACTTGCAATGTGGTGAGGATAAGTCTTTTGACTTTTAATGATTCTTGGTAAAGGAGTATGGCAGGATACTCGATAAGAGTCACCTATATAAGTGAGAAGTGGGGTCGCTGCATGTGAATAGTTACTTATGAATCCAAAGAGGGTTTCCATGGCCGAAACGGACCCAAACGTGAGAACTGACGAGGTCGAGGTGGTATTGTGTTAATACTATTGACTCAGTATACACTAAGGAGGAATAGTTCAAGGCATCGCGTCCACTAGTCCGCAAGTATGCCCGATGGTGTTAACTATGAGAGGTTCAAAACCATAAGTTACCTTTCCAAATGCGGTATTGCCTCAAGAGAATTGAGCTTGTGTTTGCATTCATGCATATGCATTTCCACTCATGTGGGGGATTGTTGAAAAATTAATTTTGAACTTGTTCGGTTCTTAATTAATTTGGCGGTGTTATTTAATTCTTTGAGAATTAAAGTTGATGATTATTCTATTTTGAATAGATAATCAAACATGTTAGATTACTCAAAATTATTTTTTGAGTGAGTGGAAATTATATGCTAAAAGTATATAATTTGTATTGGGCTTTAATATTAATTTTGGACCAAATTATTTTGGATCAAAATTGACAAGTATTAAAGCTCATGAGTTGTTTGGAATTATTTTGTATTAAGGCTCATGAGTTCTTTCATTCACATTTTTTTCCACCAAGAAAGTTTTCTAAAACTCTTTGACCCCCGAATTTTGAGTATCCTACTTTCACGCAATTCATAAGGTTCAACAAGCAATCGATATTTCACGATCAAGGGTGTAATACTATTTGTAGTAGCGGTCCTTATATATCGTATTAACAATCGAAATATGGTCGAAAGAAAAAATCTCTATTTGAGGGGGCTTCTTCCTATACCTATGAATTCCATTGGACCCAGAAATGATACCTTGGAAGAATCGGTTGTGTCTTTCAATATCAATAGGTTGATTGTTTCGCTCCTGTATCTTCCAAAAGGAAAAAAGATCTCTGAGAGTTGTTTCCTGAATCCGAAAAAGAGTACAATATGTTTGGGAAGCCCATTGTGCATGGGTTTGTATATACACATAAGTGTATAATTGTGAAAATAGTATACCAAGAGTTTGACCTTTTATATTCTTGTTATATCAACAGTTGTGTCTTTTGGTTTGTTTTGGCAAGTGGAACCGTCGTATAATGATCGCTATCATTTTGAGAGATTAATTCTTCCTCCCATGGTGTGTCTATAAAAGGGAGCTTTGTAAGCTCATTTCAACACACCAAAGCGTGAAGCTTCATCTTCTCTCTTTTAGTCTCTTTATCTCATAATAGTTTTAGGAGCTTCATTGTTAGCTCAGTTCTCTCCCTAGTCAAGTTCGTCGGGACCTTTAGAGTTTGTGGTGCTACTACTCTAAAGGACGAAGTCGTTTTATCTTTGGGGACGATACGTCGGACCATGAGCACTAGCCGGGGCGTATCTCGTCTTGCGGAAAGAGGGCTTTCCTCGACTCGACTTTTTGTTATTTTATTTGTAATTTCCAAAGCGTTGTAATCTCCGGTTCTCAATTTATTAATAAAATTTCTATTTTATTATTACAATATGTGTTGGTCCCGAAAGAGCTAGATTGGTGTATGGGGGGGGGAATACACCAATTCAAACTTTTAAGGTTTTCTTGTTCAAAACTTAAATATAAGGCTTAAGCACATTTAATAACTAAGATAGCTTGGAGTAGTAAAACAAATCTTCTTGTCAGGAAGATTTAGTCTTACTCAAATAATACCTTATGCGTGAAGAACAATAATCAAGAATGATAAACACAGATTTAAACTTGATTAAAGTTGTGTGCGGAATATGGTGGTTAATGCTCTTTTTAATGTGAAAAACGTTTTCTTTCTTGGAGAAATTATCAACCAAGATTTAAATGCAAGAGTATGAAAGAGATGATAATAAAGTAAAACAGAAAGTAAGAACACAAAGTATTTAACGTGGTTCGGGACAAACTTTCCCTACGTCCACGGCTCGATCAAAACTAGATCAAAATCTACTATGTCTCCTTTCTTTTTACTCGTTGAGTACGAGCCTCAAGTTTTATCAAAACTAGATAACAACTTGAGATTACACTTCTTATATTGAAGAACTACAATCTAAATCTTACAATTTCTGGATCAAAATTAGATCCTAACTTGGGTTTTGTAAACAATAGATTTCCAGAAAGTAAATCTTCAAAAACAGTAAACACTACAGAGAATTCTTGATGGTTGGAAGTGTTTTGAGCAATGAGAGCTTGAAGATTTTAGCAGAGTAATAGCAGGATAATAGCTTGAATTCTCATATTTCTTTCTGGAAGTGAAGGTGGTATTTATAGCCTCTTTGAAGAAACTATCCGTTGGAGACGAAGGTATCCTTTTTCAACGCATTAATGGCTGCATTAAATGCATGTCAGTGATGTTGAGACACGCGCAGCCAAATGAGAGTGGTTACCACCATTCACGATATTTCCCAATGTATTGCCATACTGGAGATGATTCACTGTACTGAAGATTTGATTTTAATGAACATCCTTCCTTAAAGCATGTCGTTGATGTGACAATACGTTGAGTGGTTGACTTGAGACAAATTTAGGTATGTCGGCAGTCCACCGTAACTAGAATGTGGGTTAGCAGCTCGCTGTCTTAAGACAGGTGCATATCGTTTCCTACGATAGTTTTGTCTTGAGCTGTCTTAGAACAGGTGCATATCGTTTCCTACGATATTTTAGTCTTGAGTTGTCCACATAGTTTTTGTTTCTTTTGTTTTCTCGATCTGTTGAAGATGTTCTTTAGACAGATCGTTTATTTTGGAATACGATATGTTGTAGTGTAGCTCGCTGTTGTTAACGATCTGCTGTAGTGCAGCTCGCTGTTGTTGCCTCCATCTTAAAGACATTCCTATACAGCTAGATAGACAGATGGTGGAACTATTATCTATCTGTACTATTTACATTTGTAGCTGTCACGAATGCTAGGACTAGAAGGATAGATCACTATAAGTAAGTTTGAAAATACAAACTTCCTTTTACAATTTTGATCTAGTAAAATCTAATCGAGAAGATATCTTAAACCAATATAAGGCTGAGGACAGCGAGCTGTTAAACTGTGAACAGATCCAAAATTTCATCTGTTCAAAGTTTAACTTGCCATCATTACAATGAGTTTAGGCCTTGAGTAGAGGTAATTGATGTGTCCAGGAAAGCTCAACAAGAATAATACAGATAGGAAAATTATCACTATCTGCTTCTTTTAAATACTAGCTGTTCCTTAATAGATAACATCAATTCCTTGATTTAAGATTTCATATTTTAACTAAGTGTTGTTTCGAATAACATTATCAAAACCAATATAACATTGTAGGGTTCCCAACAATATGTTATATTCAATATGACATTTTTACATACATATATCTTACCTTATTTTC